>JBBPDC010184677.1:0-15551 GCA_037974485.1 Hemigrammopetersius urotaenia | reverse complement strand
CACACACACACACACACACACACACACACACACACACACACACACACACACACACACACACACACACACAGTACAAAACATTTTTCAAATTCGATGCATGCTTTTACTGTGGTGTCAAAATCCATGCTACTGATAAAAACTGCTGGTCTGTACCTTCACACACATCCCATGCTGTCCAGTCTTGATCCTCTTGTGTACCAGAACTCTGCTCAGGGTGTTTGAGTTTGAGTACGGAGAGAAATGGTGTGCGCTCACACAGAAAGCCCACTGAGCTGTAGGGCTCCTGCAGCTGGGAAACTGGGTATATACCAGCCAGAATCTGTGATGAAGACGACAGACAGGCAGATGAGTGGCATTTTCTGTTTGCTTCCTATAGAAAATACTATTTATCAATTATGCTGCTGCTAATCTATGATTCCGCCTGAAACAGTCAGAATCTTAAATGCGAGATTCTTGTCTAAACACACTGTAACAACTTTGATGCTTCATTTCATACAGAAGTTGCCTGCCATTTTATTCATTGTCCAAACCAAACAGTGACTCTACAGGTGCCTTCCGGGGGTTTATAATGTCATGCTTCTCTTTGAGTACTATGTTGCCCTCTATAGCCGCAAAGTTTCTCTAGAACAGAGCATTTGACATTAGATGCCTCTGAATGACTTTACTTTCATTTTAACCATTCAACTGCACAGAAATGTTCCCTTATAAGGCATTCCCCTTTAAAAATCTGTCTGGCAGCAGACACTGCTGAAACCTATTTAATGCCATCGTGTGGCCAAGTTACAAAATGTGGAGAGAAAAATACATTTTGCCAATAGAGTAATATATTAAATGTTAATGGGATAAATGTCACACTAGGCTTTTCTCAGCATATTGTGGACATCGTTGTACTTGTAGAACACCTACCAAATGTATGTTTCACTTTGAAGAGCATGTATGGTGGCGTTTTACCTGGAGTTGCTTGTTTACACGAGAGGGGAAGACAAGTCCTGGACAATCGCAGAGTTTAACAGTCGGTGTGAGGTAGTACGTCTGGAAGTACTTTGTGTGTCCAGGAGTCCGAGACACACTCACAACCTTCCTCCCGACCAAACTATTCAAGACAGAGGACTTTCCTACATTGGGAAAACCTGAGGGGCAGAGAGCACATTTAATGCTGTAGATTCCCTAGGACATACACTACCAAAAAGTCTGGACACACCTTCTCATTCAACGATTTCCTTTGTTTGTATTATTGGCTACATTGTAGATTAATATTGAAAACATCACCTGTTGCTCTGATGGCAGCGTTACACACTCTTGTCATTTTTTCAATCAGATTCATGAGGAATCGACCTGGAATGGTGTTTCTTCATCAAGAGTTCATTAGTGGAGTTTCTCTCCTTCTTAATGTGTGATCCTGTGATCCTGTGTGTGATGTGTGATTAGTGATCCTGTTCCACTACGGTTCTACTGCACATTATGGCAAAAAACACAACAGTCCATCATTCCCTTATTACAGAACAGATTCTGGTTTGTTTAACTTTTTTTGTTTACTGCATGTGTTCCTTCATCATTTCAAAATTGAAACAAAGAAAAACAAAGAAAAAACATTGAACGAGAAGGTGTGTCCAAACTTTGGACTGGTAGTGTATACAAGATCATATTGATAAGCTCAAAAGCAACAAAGCTACCTCATACATGGAAAAAACAAGGAAAAGCCCAGATCGAAGTATCCACGCTTCTGACTTATCCAAACCCAGTAGGAGTTGTATTGTGTTCAGGCTCACCTATGCAACCTAACGTGAGAACTCCATCCTTATAAAGTTCTTGTGTGGGGCTGTTAATTTCCATAGCAGCATCGCTGTGGTGCTCCATCAGCACTGTTTCCGATCCATCGTCAAGCCAGTCCCTTTCTGTTCCCATGGCAACTGCATCCCTCTGTATCTTGCTCTCCCAGCTAGTTAAATCCACTGGCAAATTAAATAAATCAGAACTAAGATAAAAAAATTTGTAGTTATGTAAACATAAATATTACAGTCTTCTCATTTCCCCAAATGTCAGCTAAGATGCCTGGTGTGGGAAATGTTCTTCACTCACTGGAGCTACAAGGCCAATTACTGAAATAGTGCTAATGTGGTTTGATTTGGGGTTTTTTTTCAACTGTATAGGATGCTTTCATCTAGAATTTTTTTGTAGGTACATCATACAGTGTCAGAAACCAAGTCCAAGTCCACTTGAGATTTCTTACCAACTCAACATGGTTTGAGTTACTCCGTAGCTACATTAGCCTCATAAGCACCACTTCAAAACCAAAGAAGAAAACTTCAGACATCAAACATGTCTTGGCTGATCTACCGTTTGGGGTCCTGATGCTACCAGGACAAGTCTCACCTTTTCCAGCTGTGATCTCCTGACATGCCCTCATGATGTGTATTGGTCCTCCTGCTTGGCTCCACCCACACTTTCTCCTCATTCTCCTTTTCTGTAACACTAAAGAAAGATATGAGGTTGTAATATGAGGTTGTAATATATGTAAGATATGAGGAGTGTTGTAATTACAGCACTGTTGGCCATCTAATGAAGCACAGTACTACACTGCTAGAGCTTCAGTAGATTCTAATGCATATGTGATGTGCTCTCACAGGTGCTGTAGGGCTGTCCCGGATGAGAGGTGAAGCAGACACAGTGCAGATGAGGGAAGTGTTTGGTCATGTGGTGCTTCCACGCCAACACGAGTGGAGCAGGACACAGGTCAACCTTATTCAGCACCAGGATGACATGCTTCTGCAGCTGACCTGTGATGTAGTGATACAGAGCCGGAGGAAACTGCAGCACCTAGACAGAGAGAAAGAGGAGTACTGATTTTAGTGTTTCCTCCAGCTACTGATTTTTATTCATTTCTCTTGCATGGGTTTAGGACGTGATTATGGTTTGTTACTTGAAATTATCTGATTAAAATGTACATGCTTGTACTTTAGTGCAGTCTTATGTGCAGGTCATCAAAGAGTCGTCTAGCCCAACGTTTCTCAAACTTATTTGTCCTGGGGACCAGTTATGTCAGGCTTTGGGGCTGCAGGGCCCTGCATTAATGATCATCACCATAACCCCCTCCCCCGGGTTCGCACATGCGCATAAATAAATACACTATTGCCAAGTTACAGATATGTAGTAATTAGGCTGTTATAATAATATAATTGTTATTTTTATTGTTATTATTATGGGCCTATGCCTATAAGAACCAAGAAACCTACATTTCTTTTCCACTTTGTGTGTTTTATGACGGTTTTTTTAGGGGTGGGCATAGATTACTTTTTTTAACCTAGATTAATCTCCTTGTAATCTTGGAATTAATCTGGATTAAAATGGCTCATTTGAATTCTGTCGAAGGTCTGAAGCCACCCCCTCCAAAATCCCAATGATTATTTTTATAGTGTAAACCATAAATATGCCTCCAAATGTTCTCCCAGATCACTTTAATTTCATTTTGAACTCAGTTTAATGCATTACCCTTAAAGAAAATGTAAATATTAACCAGAGGTTTAAATACGAAAAAGTCAGGAACAAGAGAGAGACAGAGAGAGTAAGAGAGCGCGAGAGAGAGTAAAAGAGAGAAAGAGAGAGAGAGAGAGAGATACAGAGACAGAGAGAGACGATCTGCACGAAAAGTCAAGAACGAGAGTGAGAGTAAGAGAGCGCGCGCGAGAGAGAGAGGCACAGAGAGAGCGCGCACGCGAGAGAGAGAACGACAGAGAGAGGTTTAAAACGGGCGCGAGCCGGAAAAGTCACGAACGAGAGAGAGACAAAGAGAGAGAGAAAGAGAGAGAGAGAGAGACAGACAGACAGAGAGAGAGAGAGAGAGAGAGAGAGAGAGAGAGAGAGAGTAAATCCACGCTAAAATATCAAGGTCAAAGTCATCATAGCTTAGTACAGACCCAGCTCCCAACCCAACTTTGTGAATAGATTAACGGCGATATTTTCCGATAAGAGTCCCACATTAACGCAGCACGTTAACGCTGGGGCCGTGAAGTCGAGGGGGCGGGGAAGGGGCGCACAGTAACAGAAGCGTTGAGAAGCGAGGCTCCACGGACCGGCAGGAGCCCTCTCACGGACCGGCGCCGGTCTGCGGCCCATCGTTTGAGAAACGCTGGTCTAGCCGTCTACCCACCTTCCACAAGGGGGCACTATTAGAACTTAGTGTTTCAAAGAACATTCAAATCAGATATGCTTTACCAAATATGGAGACAAAGGATTCTGTCAGTGTCTTTGCTCACCTAGACAGAGAGAAGGGTGTTTTTTTACTTTGCTAATTTAGCTTGATAATGAACACATGGACAATTTCATGTTCCATCACATAAATCTCATTCAGAATCACTGAGTTATTCCAGTGGTTGATACTAACTGCTGTTGATTTATAGGGACAGCCTCATTGATTAATTTACTGTTAAAGACACCTGCATTATAGTATTCAAGCACATTAGCTTATCATAATGACTAACGTTTATGTTTCATAGTTCTCAGCATGTGAACTCATAAGTGTGGTTTATGTGGGTTTATTAGGGCTATAACAACGCACCAAAATATTGTGATAAGGCAGTTCAACAATGGGACAATATATTTGATTTAACTAAGATATTTATAATGTTCACTCGGCATCATCCGAGTCCAATTAGTCTACATTTAGTTCACAAAGTTTACAAATACATATATGTAAATATTTTACAACACAAATGTCCATATTCTTTATCTCTAGATTGTATAGTGTACATTTTATACTGCACTGTTAGTGTAGTATTTTATTTTTATTCTATTTTATATTCTATTGTTTACTGAGACTTTTGCTCCCCATTTGTGTATGTAGGGTGTCTCCTGTGTCTTTTGTCCAATTTAATTTCTTTCCACGCCCCCAACTCAAAACACATTCCTGTGGCTATATGTGAAATATACATATGGCTGCAGCAGACACTGCCCGCGGTGGTTTCAAGACTAAGTCCCAACAGTGTCATGTTTCAACAAGCTGAAAATAAATGACATCCTCCAAAACACATAAATGCTGCAATTATCTCCTGACTGTCTAGATTACACTATGGTTTACAGTGGCTTTTAGCACCATTATGCAAAATATAAAGCCCCTTGTTCTTGTAGGCACAAGATATAGATGTACAATGCATGTCCTTTCAGAACCTTTCCAATGGACACTAAATGTATTGCAAAGTTCTCTTCTGTTGACGTAAACTAACCTAATTAGTGACTATGTTTCATTCCACTAGAAAAGAAATTGCCATTAAATGGTCACTATTAAGTACATGTTCACTTTCCAGCAGGAAAAAACTGATTGCACTCTGCATGAGTCCCTACAAACAGTTGACTCAGACCAGCCAGTGGGTGAAGTGTAGAACAGTCGCACGCTGTTCATGAAAGCTTATTACATCAAATAGCTCCACCTCCTGGTAAACTGAGAGAACATCCACTAGCCCAGCCACAAACCCTTTGGTGACCATATCTTGCCTTTATGACTGCCAAAAACATTCTTCTGAAATCTTATATACAATGAAGAACTCACAGGGTGTCTGATATCCACTATGAGCAGAATAATATCAGACATCTCCAACACCCTCCACAGCTGTCTCCATGTCTGTGGAAGAAAGGAAAAGGTGATAAAACAAGCACATAAGAAATGAAAAAGAAAGATGAGAGAAAGTCCATACAGGCAGAAGTAAACTGCATTATATCTCATTTGTTTTAAACAATGAAGAAGATGCTGCTTTTGAGGAAAATGCTTACTTTCGCTTGGAGGCTCAATAATACAAACAGCTTTGAATCCAGCTTTGGCTTACTTCTGTTTTTCTTAGAACTAGAACTAGTTTGTCCTTATAGGATACTTTTGGTAACCTCACCATGATAAAATGCTAACAATCCTTTGGTTAATGGTCATGGTGGGTATTTTTCTAACAATTTAGCTATGCAGCAGTTAGCTAGTCTGGAATAAGGATGTCACGATTAATCGGTTTCAAGACTCAGAACATTTTAAAACGGCACGATTATTTGCTGTAAAGGCTTTTTAACACCGATGTTCTTAAAAATGTAGATTATGACAGTGTTATCAACAGATTGGCGAGACTCGCCAGATTTGAAAGATTTCACCAGCAGTGCACTCGTGCTAGAAACACACGGACAGACCGCATTAAACAATGGCAGTGGAAAAGGATGAATACACTTTATTTCCACCAAAAAAGCGATTTTTGGATACGACAAGAATACAGAGGGACATATTTTTTAAGGCAGTAAATAAAAGGTAAAAAAAAATTAATTTTCTACATAGTGAAATTAATACATGAGAAATAATTGTGATAATTGTGAAATCGTGATTATTTCCATGATTATTTACAATAATCGTGGCATCAAAATCTATAATCGTGACATCCCTAGTCTGGAACCACACTGCCCACAAATACATTTTATCCATGCCACTGTTTTAGGTTTAGTGTTTCATTAAGCATGCAAAGCACGATATTTTATACGGTCAATTACACTTCAAGATTAAAAAAAAAAAAAAGCCAAATTTCAGAAACCTCTCAATGTTCCTTCTTTTAATCAATGTAATGTTTTTCTCCACCAGAAAACAGTCCTCACCTCAAGATTGTGTTCAAAGTGGCTGAGGGTGCCAGGGGGGTTCCTGGAATGAAGAGTCTCTAGAAACACATGGAAAGACTTCTCCTCCTTTCTCAAGAGTTCTTCTCTTTGCATCCCATAATGCCAAGAGGGGCGCCGTGGGAAATCCAGCCCTGAAAGAAGACACTCTGAAAGTAAGTAAACTTGATCCTAGCGCGGCAGACTGATACACCCTTTTTGGGCAGCGGTAAACATCAGCTTAGCATCTAAATGCATCAAATGAATGCAACCAGTCCAAGCTATCTGGGCTTGGATTCAACTGCTATTCTCTCAGGACAAACTTACGGCTATCAGTCCAGAGACACGCAGGTAGTGAGACTGAATAACAACGAGGTGAGAAAAGGTAAACCAAACTAGTGCTTTTCATTGACATGCAGTCTTTGGAGAACTGGCATAAGCAGCTCTATACAAAGGTCAAAAAGTGTTGGTATTTCTGCACAGGTACCTTAAAAACATATTAACCAATTAATCATAAGTTTAAGTATGTTTGTTACTACTGTTCACATTATGTCCAGAAGAAAGCAACAATGTGTTTATGGTATGTACTGGTACAAACTGAAACTGGCCATTTTTACTGGATTCCAATAAAGATTACATATACGCAAGATTTGCATATTTGAGAGGACTTGCTGTGCTTCTCTAATACATCAGTGGCATCATAATTTAAAGAACACTTCTGAGGCCTATTTGTTCTTCTGGCTTCACTTTCTCGCGTTTAGTGCGCTCTGAGCTGAAGTGACATTAATATCTGGAATTATTTCGAATATTTTCTATTTATTTAGTGTGAAACAAAATCCACTCCAATGGCTTAATGATCAAGAGGAAATCATCTGCTAATAAAACAACAGAAAGTTGTTTTACAGTACCCTATGTCACGAATATCAGAATCTTTCTTGCTCTGAAAGGCTTGATGTAACAGTCTGTGGAACATGCAACAGGCCATGAACTACTATTAAGCTTGGTGAAAGCTTGTTTCCCACTGGAGCATCTAATCAGGGTGTAACTGGAAACAGTGTAACAGTGCAAGTGACAGCTTTCAAATGACTAAGGCAAACAAACCTTGCTCTTCAGGGAAGACTTGGTTTATGTCCATCTCCAGCTCTCGCTCTGGAACTGGTTCCAGTACTGTTTCTCTGGCCATTTTCTTCCTCTTCTCCACATCCTCTTTGCTCTCTTTATCAAAGTGGAGCCGGTATCTGAATAAAACAACGACAAGAGCACCATAATCTTGTATTCAGCCAAATTAAAGCCACAATGCCATTCGTGCTACTAGTATACAGACTGTAACCTGATCAGATTTTTACCGCATTTAAAATTGGTACACAAGTCTCTAGATATACAGATCGAAATACGATTACTGTGTGCAATATGCAAATCAGCTCTTACACAACAACCAATCGTCTGTGTTGCTCCTCACTTTTCTGTTTTAATGAAAATGAATCAAAATTTCATAACCTGGCTTAATCCCATAAACCAGCAGCCAATGCTTACAAGAGGATGGCTGGTAAATTATGCTCATGTGTCGTCGCCACAATGAACCACGTGTGTTAAAACACAATTTACTGTGACGAGGCCAGTGAAGGTTAAGAAAGCTGATCGTTATTTAAACGAACTGGCTAATCCACAGTATGCTGTGAAATCAAAATCAGAAACAAATTTTAAAAAATCACACCCGGATACGAAATGAGGAGCAACGATGTGTGCATTATAGGATAGCATATAGCTATAACTAATTTACAATTCTATAACTTGTGGTTCAAATGCGGTTCAGACCACCTTCTGAAGTGGGTTTCAGTACTTTTCTGCATTTTTGTGTAGTTCGGCTGTATCCACAAATAATCTTATACTCAAGATGCCTGAAGTGGTTAGGAGTAAACAAGCCTTGGTACAATTCTGCCTGTGTGCACAACATACTGATAAACAGCTTCACTGTGAAAACCTTAGCTCTGTGTGTAGCACCTCCCTTCTGCAGATTCTGCTTGTTTTAAATAATCTTTTACTTATTGTTTTTCTACTGTGTGGTATCAATTATTGTATTTATTCTGCATCTATGTTCTCCATTTTGTTGGGTACACTTCCCTTGTGTGTGTACTCATTGGCTATATAATGCTGCAAATTAATCTACACTGTATTTTGTTTGTATACAATGACACACTAAAGCCACGTATCATCCACCTTTCTAAAACATTATTAATCAGAAAGAAGCACACTAGCACCAGATCTTACTTGGTTACTGGACCAGTCTCAGCATAGCAGAGACTCTGACATGGTAGAGGCACAGTGGTGTGGTAGGAATGTTTCAGGCATCAGCATTATTAGTCAGTGTCACTGCTAGGTTGAGTACAGGCTATTATATAATAACATCCACCAGAGAGTGTTTCTAGTGCACAACTAAACACTGATGAAAGACTAGACTAACAAATTACATATGGGTAAAAAGATGAGCTACACATTATAACAGTGAGATAGGTGTTTCTAATGATGAGGCCAGTACCTGATGTTTAAAAACCCCAGCAAGAGCTAGATTCAGCAACTGTACACCTACGGCACTGTGCAACAGTCTTAGGCACCTGAACAAATTATCCTTAAAAACTGTTCACAGCTGGACAGTTAGATTTAAAACACTAATATTATACTAAATACAAATAACACGAATACAGTAAACAGTGGTTTTATGTATATGTTTGTTAAGGGTTTGCTTAACCATTTCCAAACCTCATTCCTCATAGAAGCCCAGTATTACCTGTAACTTAGATCAAATACCTGGCTTGGCTCAGTTAATTTATTAAATAAAATAAGATGTGCTATCTGGAACTAAACCCATGTTGTTCTTACCGTCTCACAAAGCTCAACTACTTTGTAGAAAAACCTTTTTACTGTTTTTTTTAACTTGCATTTGTGTTATTGCTGGCAGAAAAATAACCTACTGCTGACATACACAGCTTTAAACAATTTGGAGAGGTGCCTTTGACTTTTGTAGAGCACTGTACATGGTGGGTGTTCCTCACAAAATGGACAAAGACAGGACTTAATAAAGTCTTTGTATCCTACTAGTAGCCGCTGACCAGGCGATGACCGCGTTCGTTTCAGTTTGCCAGCTGAAATATCTCCTTTCTACTTATGCAGACGTGGTTCTTGAATTACTGTTTTGCCTCTCGGGCGGTCACCTGTTGGGGTCATAATGGGCGTCTCTGGTGCCAGGCTGCTGGTTGATCCTCCTAATGTCTGTTGTCTCGCTGTCCGATGTGTCCGACTGTCTGTCCCGTCTCACTCCTCTCTCTACACTCGCGTTCCGGCTGCTCTGACCTGAGCCTGGATCACCTTCTCACACACACACACACACACACACACACACACACACACACACACACACACACACACACACACACACAGTTTCACCAATGTCGTAATCCGTCACACATTCCTCAAAACACAGAAATGGGCACTTACTGGAGAACTGGTGTTTATGCTAATCCAGAATGACTGGAAGCTGATTTAATTAATGCACTTTGGCGTCAGGAAATCAAAGGCGCCTCTGTGAAAAGCTGACAAGCCACATTTCATTAGAAGTCAGTAATACTTGGTGTCTTGGAACAGGCTCATAGACGTGACCAGCGGCAGCAGGGTCTTTATATTCTGTCCATGATCTCCCGTCTTCCACTGTTCATCAAATGTGAGCTCCAAAACTGAGCGCCACTCACATGAGAAGAGCCTATTTCCCAAATCTATTTTTAAGACCTCTAATAAAGTTCTCTGAACTCTGTGAAAAGCTATGCATGGTTATTTGCTGTCTAGTTAAAAGGGGAAACCACAGATTTTCTGTATGTGCTTAATGAAATTATTAATATGTACATAAGACTGTTCCAGAGAAACTAGATAGATGGATCAACATGACACATAAAGCCTATGACGACGAGTGCATTAATGTGTACAAGACCTGGATCTCATCCGTACCACAGAAAATAAATCAGACATCTACATAAAGGTAGTTTTTGATGCAGTGGTCAAGTTGTTTGGCAACAAATACATTAACCAACTAAAAAATGATCCACTGTAATTATCTATTTATAGAAATCCATAGATTTCTACATTTTATCCACCTCCAGATATGTTGACCACATTTGAAAATGAATTGTGATGGCTACTTATTTTATCATAACGTCAAACAGTTATGAATTTTAGAATCACCTACAAATGTGTCAGAATATATCAGTTGACTAATCTGTTTGTACCCCAAAACAACTCTGAACTATTTATGTATGGACCTCACAAGATCTCTGAAGGTGCTGTGGTACTTCAGGACCAAGACATTAGCAGCAGATCCTGTAAGTTGCCATGTGGGGCCTCCATAGGCTTATTTGTCGAGTACATTCCACAAATGCTCGACCAGATTGAGACCTGTGGACTTTGGAGGCCAAGTCAACACCTTGAACGTTTTGTTGTGTTCCTCAAAACTGAAGTGATGTTTAGGTACTTGCTTGGCATGTTTAAATAGGTGGTTCATGTAAAAGTAACATCCACATGAATTCAGGACCTAGGGTTTCCCAGCAGAACATCACCCAGAGCATCACAATGGCGCCAAAATCTTGCCTTCTTTCCATAGTGCACACTCACACACAATGTACACTTATACATACATACATTATATATATATATGTGTGTGTGTGTGTGTATTTGTATGCACTCCAAAATTATAAATATACCTTCAGATAATTATAAAATGACAGCATATACGTGTGTATTTTGTTTATTATACTTGTTACAAAGAACCCAGTGATTTCCTCCTGTTCTGCTTCATCGTTACATAACTCCGCACTGAGTCTGCGCACTGGTGTTCCGCAGTCCCTCAAACACTCAAAACACAACTCACTACACCACATACAAACAGCTTCTCTCAGCATGTTCTCCACACTATCTCCAGCCCAGTCAGAAAACTCTACAGTTTAAGCCTGACCACACGTAGGTCCACACAACCGCAGCAGCACAGGAGCAACTAACTTCTCCCCAAACTCAGCCAGCTTCTGTCACGCCGGCAGTGTTGACATGGTCATCTCCACATTTTCAGTGTTTCTGTCAACTAAGGATAACCAAACAGCTGGCAAAAAAGACCAGACAAAGCGGGGGCAATAATTTCAACAATTCTTTTTCTAACTTAAATCCGCCTTTTAGCTAAAATAGCCGACTTTCTATAGATGCGCAGCAGCATGAACACAGGCTAAATTCAGTTCCACCTTAAAAACACTAGTGCACTGCAAGGGCAGCCAGACACCAGAAGAGAACTGGCTGCGCCTTTTTAAGGTGGAACGGGACAATTTTAACAAGCAAATACACTCCAGTCTCGTTTATCATGTAAAGTTGAGCTCAGCCGCGTTAGTCAGTTCCTCCGTGCTAATGCTAAAGCTAAGTGACCGTTACGGACTCACCTCTCTTTCTCTCCCTCTTCACCTGGAGCTGCTTTTTCTTCTGTTTGTTGCTGAACGGCTTCCTCCGCGGCATTTTCGCCTTAAGCAGAAAGACACGGCCCCCACAGCCGACCACCGTTGCCCTGTTTTGGTTTTTTTTCCGTTAATTTTCTCCTCCGTTTGTGTGCTTGTTGACAGAGGGAGAAGTTTCTCCGCCACTCCACTTTTCTCTCCGACGCCAAACTACCAGCACAGCGTTCGGACCCTACCATTCATAGCTTTGTTTGACTCTGCATTAATATTGTTTATATATTCATATGAAAAGTAAGGCTTGATTCGTTTTAATAATATGACTTTTTTGTGTTCACATGTGACGGAGGCAGGACCCGTCCTTGCTCAGGTCTCCACCATTAGACACCACCACACCCCCTTCGCACTGATGCAGTGGTACTGTCCGCCTGTCCAGCTTGGAACGGGGGGCCCACTCTTTATAGGGCCCTGCATATATACTATATTGACAAAAGTATTGGGACACCTGTTTATCAAGGGTTAGTCTAGGCTCCTTACTTATAGGTGTATGTATGCCGCATCGTACCAAGACAACTTTGTGGAAACAGTTTGTGGAAGAACCTTTTCTGTTCCATGGAGCTCCATAAATGACTGGAGGAGTTCAGTGTGGAAATAAGAACTTGACAGGCCCCCACAGAGACCTGACCTCAACCCCATCCAACACCTTTGGGATGAACTGGAACAGAGATTGCGAGCCAGGTCTTCTTGTCCAACATCAGTGCCTTAACTCATAAATGCCCACAGAAACTCAAGAGTGGAAAGGGGACCCAACTCCATATTAAAGTCTGTGTAATGGTCAGGCATCCCACTACTTGTATTCAAATGGTGTAGTCTGAAACAAACTGTCCACCCATGACCCACCCTGATGTTTGTTTAACTCATAATGCAAAAACATGTAGAAATATGCACAGCAAGTCTTATTGGAAATATCCAGCTTTCTTTCAACATGTTACACCACTACAGGTAACCACAGGCACTCAGTTGGCTATAAATAAACATTAGGTTTGGAACCATACACCAGTTTCACAATATGATAGGTCCTGTGGCTTTGCACCAGGACACCATGCATTGTTTATTCACACTAGAAGTGCAACAATACACACATTTTCACGCTGAGGTCAGAATGAGATCATTCCAATAAAAGATCCCTTGCTCTCTTGTAAGGAAATGCACCAAGTGGTTCTGGTGGTGAATGGAACCAGGTGGTTCTGCCTCCAAAAATCTCCTTCACAGAAAGTTATAACGTCAGCAGACCATCACTGGGTCCCTGAGCAAGACCCTTAAACCTAAGTTGCTCCAGGGAGACTGTCCCCTGTAGTTAGGGAATGAAAGCTGCTTTGGATGAAAGCATCTGCTAAGTGCCATAAATGTAAATGTGAAATTGCTATGAAAACACCAATATCAATATCTCAGACACCATTTTACTATGGTTTTCATCTATTATTTTTAAAAAACACATACTGGGTGGAATGAGGGCCGAAAAGGTTTAAGGCCTTTCAAAGCTCCTTTTTTGACTGACATATGTAAACAAGCTCTATTCTGACTGGCTGCCCTGTTTAGGATGAGACACTCTTTATAATCTCAGTATGAAAGAAGCAAATAGAAAGATAAATGATAAATGGGTGGGCATCATAAAGAGAGTTAATTGAAAGTAGTTTTTTTCTGAGATCTAAACTGGTAATGTTTACAAACCTGTTCTTTTAAAAGCATGAGGAGGTTTGGACTTTCCGTGATATGGGTTCTTTAACGTGCTGGTTCTCAGACACTATTTCCGTAATGTCCAAGTAAGCCCCAGAACTTCAGAGCTTTTAAAAATGGATTATTTGTTCCATTCCAAATGTCACAACAGTCAACAACAGCTGAGTGGACATGTTCCCTAAAGCAAGAGACCGCAACAGGGACTCTAAATATGTTCATGTCAATTGTTTTTATTATCATTTTGAAAAGGGAGGGATTAATTCACTCTATTTTGATCTCATCAATGTCTCGGACGGGGCTCAGGGTCCATTACAGGAGCTCTTAAGACTTAGATGAATTAGTGGTGGTAACAGCGAGTGTGTTTACATTCGCACCAATGGACAGTGAAGAGGATGCTTTATGTTGAGGACATTCATGGCAGAAGTCATAGCGCATGGGGGGGGGGCTGGCTGGTGCCTCTTTTTTTTTTTTTGTACCATTAATAACTCGCACACACACACACACGATATACTATCCAAATATACTCATTGTATATTTTTTTTCCTCAGAAAACTTATTTTCCCTTTTTTAAACCGGAAGGACCGTTTCAACCACATGCATATTGTGCAAGGTGTTCATAGATACTGTCCGACGAGGGCGATTACGGAGGTCATAGAGTGAGAACGGTAGATAGCAATATCTACAAATGACAACCAATATATTGAATAATAATAAAAAAAAAAATATGTCAAAGGGTCTAGTCATAGACTGGAAGCAACTGGAAGTGAAGACAGCCATAGTCTTTCTTCAAAGACTTTTAGGAAGAGCAGGATATTTGTGAGGAGACAAAAAAAAAAAATCCAAGCCGATCCTCAGCGTTCCTCGAATTGCAAATAAAGAAATTCCTTCCACACAGCTTCCGTTTACACAGTCATAGTTTTCGTCCTACTCCAGGTCAATCGTCCATCATGAATTGAGGTGCTGCACCTGTATAGCTGAGGTTTCTACAGTGATGCAGAGGTCTTTGTGAGGGGAGATGTCAGACATGCTGACTGTTTTGTACTGGATGTCCTGTGCTATCACTGGCTTGTACTGATGCAGGTCAAATACGCACGGGACGCCCTCGGGCTGGGCGTAAACATCGGTCCTCTCTGGGCGGCCCTGAACGCCGCCTGCTGGAGCTCCTTCTGCGCCCCCTCCTCCCCCGGCCTGGCCGGGACTCGGGCACTGCTGGGCTAACGCCGGCACTGGCGGAGTGGGCACCAGGTCAGACGAGTGTTTATGCATGTGCTTCATCAGGTACGTCTCCTGGTGGGCGGGTGGATAGGGCAATGGCTAGTTAGACACAACAAACCAACGTCCTGACTCATCAGGGGATGCTGTCAGTCAGAAAGTACATTAATATGATTTCCTGCCCCCTTACACCAAACAGCCAGTCAGCAGTGTTCAGTATCTTTGGTTCTGCACTGGGATTAAGAAGCTAATGGAGCTCATTCACAGTTACACAGGCTTCCCTGCTCTATCCTCAGTTATCAGATCACCTGAATCAGGAAGGTCTGATCAGAGAACATACACCAATCACACACCAGAACTGATATACTGCAAGCTTAAAGGGAAGGAAAGTGCAGGCTCACACCAACCGCTAATTACATTTCTTTCTTTCTTTTTCCGTTCATCTATCTATACACACACACACACACACACACACACACACACACACACACACACACACACACACACACACACACACAC
>JBBPDC010184660.1:0-15551 GCA_037974485.1 Hemigrammopetersius urotaenia | reverse complement strand
TTTGTCAACATATTTGTGTATGACAGCTCTGTCCCAATACATTTGTTCATATTGGCCAGTTCGTCTGGTTTAAAGTTTAGAGCAGGACGTTGTTTAATATCCATTTTTTTACCGTTAAAACCTTAACGATACCCATCCCTACCGAAGAGTTCTTTCCCGCCCAGAACAAATTAAAATTGTCAAGAAAACTCAGACCCCTTGGATTGCATGTTTTTTGCAGCCATGTGATGAGGCTGAGGGAGCATGAAAACTTGTTACTAGAGTTGCCTGGTAACAGCCCACTAATAAATACTAACACTGATGGCAGATTGCCGAGTGCATTAAAGAATTCAGTGAAGTCCCCCCCTTTAGTAATTCCGACTGCTCTCTGATTAAGTCATTCTTGCCGACATGTGCAATGATCCGACTGACTTGTTATTTCAACATTACTCCCATTAATGTGAGCTGTGTGAGCTGAGATTTTCATGCCAATCTGCTATAAAAGCTAAAAACAGAGAGACTGGGATAGGACAACTTTCACTGATTTTCTTTCAGCCCACCCTCAGCCCAGTTCCTCTTCTAAAAGCTCTTCAGGTAATTCAGGAAACTCAATCTGTTTCTCCTTATTTTCTGATTGGTCAATTTTGAATCATTGAGTCTGTGACCATGAAGAGTAATTTCAGTGACACACTGTAGAATTAAATATATATTATATACATTTGCTTTATTATGGTGTTTTTTGCTGTTTTATTTAAGATTCCTCTTGCTTCTTGATTTTCAATAATCAAGATTTTCTAAATAATGATTTTCTTTTTCATACTTCCTAATTTTCTCATTTCTTTTTTATTACAGCTAGATATAATAAACCAGTAAGATTACAGCAACATTTATAAATGTGCCCTGTAAAGAAATTTTATTTCTTGTAGTATATCTATCAATTTATCTATAAAAGTATCGCTTGAGCGTGTTGTGTTCGCTGCAAGTAAATTTAAAAAGATATTCACAAAGGGTCCACTTTTTAAAAATATATTTCTTCAAGAAATAAATTCAGTGAGTTTACTGTAAATTCCTTTATTGCATAATCATTTCTCCTGGGTACAGAAGTATTAGAGATAAAAGAAAACAGACAGTTGTTAGTTTTATCCAACATGTTAAAACTGCCAGGGTGAAAAAGTAACAGCCTAAAGCATTACTGAATGCTGATCCAGTATTTGCAAAAATATTTTCCATTCTGCCAGCAGTAAACACAGATGGCACAGATGAAGATACTGGATACATAAGCAAATAATATTTGCGAGCAGAAAAAAACATTGAATAATTCATAGCGGTTACTGATTCATTAATACTAGTTACTGTTAATACTTTATAATAGCTACTGAACGGGGAAGTTGGTGGCCTAGTGGTTAGGGCATCCGCCCCGTGATCAGGAAGTCGTGGGTTCGATAGGTACCTCTGAGGTACCCTGAGCAAGGTACCGTCCCCACACTACCCGGGCGCTGTGTTCCTGCTGCCCCCTGCTTCACTTGGTGAATGGGTTAAATGCAGAGGAAGTATTTCGTGCTGTTCACACTGTGTGCTGTGGTGTGTTCACGTACGACCAGATTGTCACTTTTACTTTTTTCACTTTTTCACTGAATAATTCATAGCAGTTACTGATTAATTAATACTAGTTACTTTTAATACTTTATAATAGTTACTGAATAATTAATAGTATTTACTGGACCATTCATAGTAGTTGCTGATACACTAATACTAGTTACTGTGGATAAACTGTAGTCCCTGCTATATGTGTAATAGCGGTTACTGATTCATGAGATTAATGTCTGTATTGAAGAGCAAATTTCCAAAACTCACTCAATCCGAAAGCATTTGTTTTCCTGGAAAATCGTGTTTTACTTGTTTTACCTACTGTAAAGTAAATGTGACAGTTACTTGTCATTTTTCAACGCCTGTTTCTAAAGTGCAAGTCCTGCACATTTTAGTTTGAAAACTATTTCTAAGTAAATTTATAGTCAATGTCACAAAATGAAATTTAATATTTATATCCTACATGACACAGCATAAAGTCGATGACAGCTAACTGTATAAAAACTATAAACATACTGGGTAAGTAAGTTTACCCACTGGTGACTGTGCGAGTGACTGAGTGAGTTTTGGAAATTCCCCTAATCTTGTACACTGGAATGAGCATGCGATAATAAAATCTGTTGTGAAACACAAATAGGGGAAAATCCTTCACCTACGTTTATGTTCACCTGCTCATTTGATGTGTGCATTAAAGTTTCCCTAAAGAGCAATTACTTCATTTATTTGATCACTTGGAGACTATTAACTGGTGTTTTTTGTTACAGGTTGTTTGTACTTTGTAGTCTTTCAGTAGTCTTTACTGCTGAGAATCACTTAATTTTGATCATCATTGTCAAACATCTTCCTGAACGCATTGAGCAGTAGTAAATGATCCACATTCGGATCCTCAATTCTCATGGACATTATAGTCTTAACTTCTGTGTAGGCATACTGTGCTGCCCAATGTTTCCGCATATTTTTGGGCATCGGGTATCCCAAACAAGCTGCCAGATGCACAGTGGCTGTTTCTCGTCTACTCTCGAGTATGTTTGATGTTGCCAATATGAGCATGAAGAAGGGAATAGGTGGAGCATTTACATCAGATTGTAGGTACGGGAGGATGATGCGGTCGTCTCTGTTTACATGCCCTCCAAGAGCAACAAAGTCATTCCACACACATTCTTTTGGTGTCACAGGCCTCAGAAAGATATGTGGGATCTCATTTCTGGATTGACGCATGCGATTCCATTGCCGGGGCGCTTTGAAATACTTTTCTCTGGTACAAATCTTTGAGCTGTTTCTGTTGAAGAATTCTCTGCGGTCAGGTGTGATGCATCCCTGAGCAATGCCATATGCAGCATTTGCATCAATTAAACAGTTCCATGGAGAGTAGAGGATGGTATCAGTGATGGAAGGTGTGGGCACCAGGAGAGATGCTGGCATGAACTCATGAGTAATTGAACCATGAGCCACAAACACAATGTGCAGAGGTCTTCGCTTCCGCTTCTCTATTTCCTCTTCAAGAGGTTTCAGCAAATGATCTCTAAGAAACCGAAAAGCATTCAGACAGGCAGTCTGATTATTTTCCACCCAGGAAAGAATGGTTTTGTCATGGTATGTTGTCTTGATGAAATCCAGAAATTTCTGTTCAGTTTTTGTTGGTTTTTTTTTGAGAGAGTATTCACCCAGGTTCTCAAGTAGTGTGCGAAATGCTGACAAAGGTTTGATGATCCTTCTGTAATTATAGATGTTAGAAAGTCATTATTAATGTTGCATTAACATGCAGCCATGTGTTGACCACACTCAGCTAAATGAAAACACTTCAAGTCAAATCAAGTAGATTTTAGTGTCATTTCTACCATATACACAGTACACAGTAAAAATTAAACAACGTTCCTCCAGGACCGTGGTGCAACACAAGAGCAGAACAGGACAGAACAAGAGCAGTTACCACTAAATTAAACGGACAATGTTCAGTCCTATATCGAGGATAAGTACAGTATTTGACCAGTACTGTAGTTTAACGGTAGAGATGTGCAAGAGTGCAAATATGCAAGAAAATGCAGGACAACAATGAATAAATATGTGCAATTTTAGAACGGCAATGAATATGATTGTGTTCTTCCTTTACGGAGAACACATCAAGTACTGTTTATGTGGGCATAAACATCCATCCTTAACATCCTTAACACTGCAAAAATGAAAACATGTTACATTTATAAGTATTTTTTACACTCAGTGGAAATTGTGCTCTAAATGTGCAGAAGAGAATGCCCTAATTGTGTTTCATTTTCACTTACAATATAAACAAAACTAGGGGTTCGTGTTGCATTAAAACTGTAATCCTGTACGCTTTATTGAATGACCTATTAGCTCATTGGAGGCAATTGTTTTAAAATTTTGTTTTAAAATTAATATGAAGAATTATATAGATGCTACCATTTTGCTGAAGGTGTTTAGGACAACCCAGGTTTTGAATGTAAAGTATGCCACAATATTAAAAAAAAAAACTCCTATAGAATCCTGTCTGTGCCTATAGTGTATAGAATCAAAAAATGTAAAGTCTGTCTAGACAGAATGGTGATGAGCGTATACAAAAAAAAAAAATATTTTTTTAAGGATAGGATTTAGCTTTATGTGCAGGCAACCTGAAAAATGGAAAATATTATGACCATACCGCACTGCATCTTTTATCGTCTTTAGCTTTTTTTTCTCTTTTCCCATTTTTTTGGCTGCAGATTTCAAGGACTGACAGGCCACTTCCCAGTTATGTTTTATCTGTTGTAATGTACAAGCTGACAGAGCCTCATCTGCAACCTGGATAAAGACAAACATACAGGCCGAAATCAGCATAAATATACTGTTTAAAAAAAGTCAAAGAAACAAACTTATGCAAAATCAGTTTTTGGGATTTTATCTTAAAAGCTCATCAGAGTTTGAGAGTTTGCACATGAAGTCAATAATCTGGAATCCTTTTATTTTACTGTAATATTACATCTTTGTTTATATCACAGGCATCTTAATGCTAATATGTGATACAATAGACATAGTAAACATAGTCTGTGAAAAAATAAAAATACCTGAACAGTTCGTTTGATGGCAGATTTCATGTTCTTAATCAAAGGACTTTGTGCTCCAGTCTTCTTATTATAGAATCTGGTCTTGTTGAATCTTCTGAGACATTCCAGGGGAACATCAATTTCATTCATTTTGGCCAGTGCTCCCATAATTTGAGTGATCACCTCACACTCATCAGATTCATCATCAGAACAAGCTGCAGAAGCTGCACTGAGCTTATCCAGCAGCATGTCTCCGATTTCCTTAACTTCTTTCATAAGTGTCTCAATTTCGTTAATGGTCTCTGTGAGCTGGACTGTTGCCAAAGACTTGTTGGAGTGAAGATTCAGATTTTTCGCGGCAGTAAAAAGTTTCTTCGGACACTGTTCCTGCTTCTTTAGCCACAAGAACAGCTGCTCACACAACATATCTGCTTCCTCCATTGTTAAGGTAACTGTGCAAAGAGACACAAAAAATAAGTTAAGTGTACAGAACAGAGATTTCACTTGCAGTGAAAAGACCCATGATGTGAGAGGATGAAAGCATCTGAAAAACAGCGTCAGTCAAACAGAAATAAATACATTTAAGTTTTTCCACTTCTTCATCTGACAGCAGCTTTGACCATCCAGTCACAGTGAAGGTGGTAAAAGTTATTTCCAACTTATAGCCAAAGTTAGAAGACTTTCTTTTTCTCATAAAAAGAAAATATTCTCAGAAAAGAAGCAGAACAAGCTGCCCTTTGTCTTCTGAGCACACTGCACTTTCACTTTCACAGCCTCCGCCCTGCTGCTCACCCTGTAGAAAGGGGCTTTTCTAAAAGGGGCTTTCTAAAGGGGGGTTTGTTTGTTACTGTTGAGAAGATCAGATATTATAGCATGAAATGTTCCACCCTCAATCCATCAACATCATCAACATTAGCAGTCACTGTCATTACAATAAGATAAATGGTCCCACTAACAACAGTAAGCATATTGAATGAGGCAGAATATACATTTTTTTTCAAATGCACTAGCTCCCAAAGAACAGAGAAAATAAACTATATGGACAAAAGTAAATGGACGCCACTCCGAATGTTTCAGTTCAGTCACTCCCACTGCTAAGAGATGGATCAAATCAAACACAAATCAAATCAAACATTTCCATCTGAACTCTAGGAGTAGTACAGATCTTACTGAAGAGCTGAGCAAATTTAGATCAAGTCAAAGAAACGTCTAAGAGAACCAACAGTATGATTAAGGGTTTTAGGTTTTGCTACTGCTATATTTCTTATTGTCAGAAACAGCTTGAACTTACGTGCCCGTAGACCCATAGACTCCAGGTACCCGCAACGCTAGTAAGGATTAAGTGGTTACAGAAAAAGTGTTACATTCTACAGCATTCTCTGAGAGTCTCTGAGGCTCTCCTTGCCCTGCTCTCCGAACCACAGAATTATGGAATTGATCAACTGGTCTCTGAACGCAATTGACACCATCTTCTGGATGAGAAGACTGTCCTGCAGGAACCGTTGCAAATATTGTAAAGAGCCCGAGAGGGTGGGGTTACAGTGGGAAAGCTGGAGGAGGGTCTTATCTTAGTAACAGTGAAAAGCTCTGTTCCAAACTGCCTCTGGAAGGAACATAAGCACAATAATGCATAATAGCAAGAGTAAAGTTTGGCCTCCCTTCAGCAAATTGGTGGGTGCGTGCAGATAAACCAGATCTCTAAAACATTCTGCACTCTGTCGCACTCAGTTCGATGCTCTTTGCACGCCGGCGACTTTCTCGGCTGTTTCCTGTTTGTTTGTTCCGCTTTTCCGCTGTTGCGGGGCAGATTCTAACTACTGTTTCTATTTGTATTTTATTTTTCTGCTTTTGGGTTTTCCCAATTTCCTTTATCAATGCACAGCTCAGTTGTTGCCAGGCAGACCAATTGTTGTATTTTCTGAACTCTTCCTGACCCTGGTCATGCAAGTCATGCAGAGAGCAAATCTTCCTCCACCGTCCCAAGCAGACTAAATGCCTCCGAGTGTCAGGTTGTAAGGGAAGGGGAGGACGCTAGGGCAGTACTGTTCACACTTACACTGTGGTTATGGACCGCAAGTTAGATTACGACCGGATTTGGCCAGTATTGGAGACCAGTGATGGACATTAGATATCTGTGAAATTGGAGACAGAAATCGAACTAACCTTAACCCAAACTATTCTTTTCTATCTCGGCTTACCCCCCCCCTTACTGGCACCGGCCTCAGCCAAGGCCCTCGCTGGAGATTAACCCTCCTGTAGTGTTCGGGTCAAATCTGACCGATTTACAACTTAAAACACTCACAAATATTGTGTTTTACATCTGATTGCCTCAAGGCCTTATGATATCCTCCACACTGTGCACTTGAACATGTAAAAGCGATGATCACCTCTTTCATTGAACTTTGCATGTTTTAATCAACTTTGTTACACCTGTGGTGTTCCTGGTCAAAAGTGACCGCCATAGGAAATGAATGGGTATCCAGACTATATTCATCTATCAGACAGAAAACATCCCCATACACACCACCCCAACTCACTCACACACACACACACACACACACACACACACACTCACTCCCTCACACATTCCCTCACACACTCCCTCACACACTCACTCACACACTCACTCACTCCATTCACTCACTCACTCCACTCACTCCACTCTCTCACTCCACTCACTCACTCACTCACTCCACTCACTCACACACTCCACTCACTCACACACTCACTCACTCCATTCACTCACTCACTCCACTCACTCACTCACTCCA
This sequence comes from Hemigrammopetersius urotaenia, assembly GCA_037974485.1. Taxonomy (NCBI): domain Eukaryota; kingdom Metazoa; phylum Chordata; class Actinopteri; order Characiformes; family Alestidae; genus Hemigrammopetersius; species Hemigrammopetersius urotaenia. Next base: position 8,176 of record JBBPDC010184660.1, on the reverse strand, counting down.
CTCACTCCCACACTCACTCCCTCCAATCACTCACTCACTCACTCACTCCACTCACTCACAAACTCACTCCCTCCACTCACTCACTCACTCCCTCCACTCACTCACTCCCTCCACTCACTCACTCACTCACTCCACTCACTCACACACTCACTCCCTCCATTCACTCACTCACTCACTCCACTCACTCACTCACTCACACACTCCCTCCATTCACTCACTCACTCACTCACTCACTCACTCCTCTCACTCACTCACTCACTCCACTCACTCCCCTCACTTACACACTCACTCCCTCCACTGACTCACTCACTCACTCACTCCACTCACTCCACTCGCTCACACACTCACTCCCTTTATTCACTCACTCCACTCACTCACACACTCACTCACTCAATCACTTCACTCACTCCCTCACACACTCATTCACTCCACTCCCTCACACACTCCCTCACTCACTCCCTAACACACTCCCTCACACACTCCCTCACTCCACTCCCTCACTCCACTCCCTCAATCACTCACTCCACTCACTCACTCACTCCATTCACTCACTCATTTACTCCAATCACTCCCTCACTCCACTCACTCACACACTCACTCCCTCCACTCACTCACTCACTCACTCCACTCACTCCACTCACTCACTCACTCCACTCACTCCACTCACTCACACACTCACTCCCTCCATTCACTCCACTCACTAACTCCACATCTTTCCACTCACTCACACACTCACTCCCTCCAATCACTCACTCCCTCCACTCACTCACTCACTCACTCACTCCACTCCCTCACACACTCCCTCACTCACTCGCTCACTCCACTCCCTCACTCAGTAACTCACACACTCCCTCACTCACTCCCTCACACACTCCCTCACTCCACTCCATCACACACTCACTCACTTCACTCACTCCCTCACACACTCCCTCACTCCCTCACTACCTCACTCCACTCCCTCACTCCACTCCCTCCACTCCCTCACTCACTCACTCCAGTCAATCACTCACACACATTTCAGACTGAACTACTAGACATGACAGGTGCCTGTTATGTGAACCACACCTTCCAGACTAATCGATGTTTCATCTTCACACAGACCCCATATATAGAGCTTGATGTTTGCCTCTTTTACTCTGAGCACAATGAGTAGTGACTGACCAAGCGGTTACCTGTCGAAGAGGTTCTGGTCCAGGTTTTTGGACATGATGAAGAGGGCACTGAAATTGAACCAGAGATAGAGGGGGATGTCTCGGAAGTGGAAGACAACACAGATTTTGATCCAGACTTTGAGGAGGTGGAGAGGTACCTGAAGAGCAGGTGGGGAAGCGTAATTTTGGGGACACGTCTTTACAACAGTTTCGTGTCCTTTCAAGAATTATTGGATTTGATAACAGAGATACACGACCCGCCCGCACACCAGCCTCTGCCAGTCTGGTTAGGAGTGTGCAGTCCCAGCCTCAGCCCCAGCCGCTGCCCTGGCTGCTCTCCCCCAACAAGGACATGGGCAGAAAAAGAAGCGTTGTGAGCTCTGTGCCCCTAGAGACAACAAAACAAGCCTGAGATGCTGCAAAAGTGATGCCTATGTCTGCAAGGCCCACTCTGACCTAAGTGAATGTATTCACATACACACATACACACACACACACACACGCATCACTTCATGTTGAGTTTGGTCTTTGGTTTTACATTTCATGTTCATTTTCTAAAACATTTTCAGTGCCTGTTTCTATTTTCACTGCAGTTATTGTATGTCTAATTCTATAAATGTATGTTAAACACTACTTTGAGACATTGCTTGCAGCTAAAGTTGAATAAAAATTTGGTGGTGAAAAATGTTTTTTGTATTAATATATGAGCAGTTAAAACAGATTGATCAATTTTGACCGGGAACACTAAAGGCGGGAAGTGAACACAACAGGAGGGTTAACAACTCCTCCTGAAGAGCAAGATAAGAAGACGTTCTGAATTCCTTTCCCCAGCTCCAAGGACACGTGCTGCAGACTGGTTTCAGGCTACCCAGGCTTACACATCACTCACACACACATACATACGTACACAGCTACCCGATAAAACATTCACTGCACCTTCCCCAGCCCACGCCTTCGCAGCTTTTTTCCACCGGTTGGGCGGGCGGGTCTGTGACAAGCGCCTCCTGTCAGCAGGACCAGGTAGCTGTTTGCCTACATCTCCACTCCCCCGCCCTTTTTGCGAGTCACATCTCATGTGTTTTATGTGTTTGTGTGCTTTGTTGCTGAGGTGTTTTTTTTTTTCCCTATTTCCGAAACTGCCCTGTGAAGGACAGTCTGGGGGGGGGGGGGCTCTTTTTCTCTCCTCCTCTTTCCTCATTTATTCTATTTCTTTTTTTCCCCTTGCTACCTCTTGTGTATGTATGGTCAGAGGGGTCCAATTTCACTGCATGTAACTGTGTATGTGACAAATAAAGGCTGATGGTGATGATGATGATTAGTCAAATAGGTTTATTGTCATTTCAGCCATATACACAGTACAATGAATCAAAACATCTCTCCAGGAACATGGAGCAACACAAGAACAAAATTGGAAACACCACAAGACTACATACAGTATAAGTACACGTGTGAACACACCACAAGTTTAACCCATTTAGCCCATTCACCAAGTGAAACAGTGGGCAGTGTGTGTAGGGGGGGCAGTGTGGGGGGAAGCAGTGTGTGGGGGGTGGTATCTTGCTCAAGAGTATCTCGGTGGTACCACTGGCAGTCCTGGGATTCAAACCCACAACCTTCTGATCGTAGGAGCACCTCCCTAACCGCCAGACCACCAGCAGTTCCAAATGGAAAAAGAAAACCACGCCCCCTTTCCGTCTCCTGGTTCTGCAAATCTATTTAATATGTAGCATCAAATCAAACTGACAGAACAGATCCTGCACTTTGTGTGTTTTTATTTCTTTGTGAGAACCAATTGTCCTTACAGTGTCAGGAACACTGTAAAACAGGATGTTGAACTTTTTAAAGGAAAATCTAACGATTTTTAATTTCTAAGGTTAAGGGTCAGTTTAGGATTGGGTGTGATACCAGGATACAGAAGTACACAAGTCAATGAAATGTAAGCACACAACATAGATCTCACAAATACAGTAATACCAGCATATGTGTGTGAAGATTCCGTAGAAGTGGGACATTTTTTCCAAAACCGAAGAAGAAAACTTAAGAAGAACTGTGGTTTAGCTTCGGTTCGGTTTAGGTGTGGTTTAATTATCTGGCTTGGATTATCTGTTGGTTTGTGCACGCTTAAAGTTCAGAGATTTTACTGCATTTACGTTTTTAATGTTTTAGTACTTCCAGGAAATTACTAATAATACACAAAATCTTCTGCATCCACTTTAATCTGCCTTTATTCTGGTATCGATCAGGTCTAGTGAAGTTTGAAGTTTATGGAGACAGCTGGAAATGCCTGTGCCACTCAGAACTATTGGTGAGGATGTAGCGCCCCCTGCTGGTAGTCCTGCTGTAATTACACACCAGGCTGCTGTTTCCATAGTTAAAGTAAGTGATTTGTTGAATACGTTTACATTTACATTTACGGCATTTATCAGACACTTTTATCCAAAGCGACTGTCATTCTCTAACTACAGGGGACAGTCTCCCTGGAGCAATTGGGGTTAAGGGTCTTGCTCAGGGACGCAGTGGTGGTCTGCTGAAGGTAGGATTCGAACCCATGACCTCTTGGAATAAACACCCTTTATATCCAGGTTAATATTGATTCATATCTTGGACATAATTAATAATTAAACCAGGACTTTATCCAAGTCACTGCTAGCTGAGCTACAAACACTTTTCTGAGTGTTTGAATCAACTCTGTTCATTAAATGGCCTATATCAAGGAATACAGGACATATTTCAGTCTGTTTAGGTCTAATGGTGAAAGAAAGTTTGGAAAGTGTTTGTACTGGAATTGATTATAACTGTTTTTGGTACATAAGACCACACAGACTTTATAAATGTACTTTGGAGATCCAGGATATAGGCCCTTTAAAATCCCATTTATAGCAGAGTAAAAATGGCACAAAAATGGATCATGAAAACAGACCAAATAGACTCTCACGAGTCTTTCATCTGTAAACATTATTCCATAAAGACTGTTCAGCAACATCAGTCTGTAACTCATGCAGGGAGTTTTGCACAACAGAGGCTCACTTTCCTTTCCCCCTCCTTCCCTCTCAACACAGTTTATTGGGAACACGCAGGCCATTGCTGCTTCCCATAATATTATAATAACAACACTGAGCAATAATCTCCACACCCCATATACTGCTGTTCTAGCTCTTTCAGAAGACCTTCTTTACTCTAATGGTCTTGGGGACCCATCCACTCGGTTACAGCCCAATACAGCCCAATGAGCCCAATAACCAAAAGCCACCAGAAACTGCTTATGTTGCGACTCCACATTAAAAAACAAAATGAAATAAGTAAGATAAAAAGAATGAGAGAACACCCCTAACAATTTGCAACACTAAAATTCTATGAAGCCCAAAATAAAGCACAATAATGCTTATTATGTGTAACCAGTATCTTACAGTAAGTGGGTGAATGTGTAAACTGCACTGTTACCTGTTTCAGCCACTAGAGGGCAAACGGCTGCAGCGCTGCACTGTCTGCATGTGTGAGCAGAGTGCAGCTCTCACCTGCGGTGGAGTTTGACCTGGCTGATTGACCTTGGTTAAAGCCAGCCTGCGCCGTCCAGGCCAGCAGACCCGCTCTACAGTTTGGAGCTCGGGAAGATACCAGCAGCTTGAGTTTGTAATGTTCCTCGTCACGGTCTTTTGTCTCGTGGGTTTAGTTTGCAGCACTGACTTCGGCAGACGGTTCTGAATGTAATACAGGATTAAGTTTCTCCGTCCCTAACAGACTCCATGAAGAACCATCAACTCATCAGAGACAGCCTCTAATGGCAACAAATGGTCTGTGATATATGTATGTTTGTATGTACTTTTATGTCTGTATAGGTGTGTAGGTTCGTATGTATGCATGTAGCTGTGTATCTGTCAGCCCCAGACCACCTCATCATCTGTACTCCAGTTGTCTACCTCTTCTTCTTCTTCACTGTGTGTGTGACAGAACTTGGATTCCCAGTGGGAATCTCTACTCTCTAAGAGTGTTCTTAGAGAAACTGCTTGTGTTACCTCTTTACTCGCGTTTCATCTGTGTTTGGATTCTCAATCCATGCTAAACTGGGCTAACAGCCAGAGCCTCTTTTGTGACAGAATGACTGAGCCAGCAGCTGTGAACCCAGCGGATTTTGCTTCGCTTTGTGACACTGTGGTTAAGCAGGCAGCCATGACCGATGGGCTGAATCAGGAAATCTCAGCCCTGCATGTAGCACTCCAGGAGTCACTTAAGAGTTTAGGAACCTGGCAGTACAGACCACTCCGCATTCCGAATGGCCTTTTAGGAGGCTCTGGCTCCCCAGCTGAAGGGTGAACTCACTAGTGGTGGGCGGATCGATTCAAATATCGATACTATCGATATCAAAGTAGGTATTGATATTGATCGATACCAGTGTCATAAGATAGATACTGTAGTGCCGGTACTTTCAAATGCCTGTCCAGTCACAGCACAGAGCACTCTCTGCTCTTCCTCTCCCTGTGGCAGAAGCCTTTCAGTGTGGCAGAGAATATCCAGGTAGATAATTGTGGAGAAAATAATATTTTACTCACCTTTGGCATTAATTAATATTCATTTTCAAAGTGCAGCTGGTCATTTGTTACTTCAGCCAACTCAAAAATGCTACGACCTAGATACAGTACATTTATCCTCTGAAAGGTGTTATTTAAATGAACAAATTTACTAGAATTGAAACAAATACATTGCATATAATCTGGCTCAGGTTTGATTGAATATAATTACACTTTTGTGTTAACTGTGATGATTATTATATTTCAGTAACAAATAGATGTGCTATAGACTTAATCATTTATATTTTTTTATTACTTTTGGGGTTGTTTTAATTGCACTTGATTTTTTGTATTTTCACTAATTGTTTATTTTTAAATTAATTTTAATTATTATTGTTTTATTTATTGTTTATTTGTATTGTAGTTTGGTGTGAGAATTTTGTGTACTTTATTTAAGAAAAAAATATTGTTCTATTATTATTGTGATGATAATAAAGTATTTTTCTATTCATAACTTTGCTCAAATTCTGTCCTGGGTATTAGTGAATAAAAAATTCAAAGGAATAATCACAAAAACACTTAAAGGACAGGCCAATTCATTCAGATTTAGCAATTTGATGATACATCCACCTTAATTATTAAAAAGTTTTTTAAAAAAAAGTATCGGTATCGGCGATACTGGCTCCGTATTTACTTGGTATCGGATTGATACCAAATGTTGTAGTATCGCACACCACTACTGAACACACCACCCATTTCCACATCATCCTGTGGATGACTCTGGAGCCGAGGAACACATGCAGCTAGGGGTGTACTTCTTTAACCACAGACTAGAGGGAGAGACGTTATCGTGAGGGCCTTCGCGCCTATTGCAATAATTTTTTTCTCCTTCTTTTCTGATTTGTCTCATTTGAATCATCATGCAGCTCCAGTCTGTGATCACAAAGAGTAATCTCAGCCACACAATGCAGAATTCAAAATATATTTGCTTTATTATGGTGCTTTTTGTTGGTTTGGTTAAGAACCTGCTTCTTGATTTGTTAAATAAATGCACTTTTTCCTAACTTTCAAATTTTTTGAATTTCTTTTTATTACAGCTAGATCAGCTAATAGCTTGCACCATCTCTAAATGTTTCCATCTCTAAATGTGCTCTGTAAAGAGTCAATTCTTGTAATATATCAATAATATCTTCTAAGTGCTGAAAATTTCAACCTTGTTATATATAAAAATAAAAAAAACTTTGTCATATAAGTGCCATTTATAAATGCCAACATACTGATGTGTCTTTGTGCTGTCTGTATCTTTGTTAAAGGCTTCTGTCTACCAGAGGGGAAATGAGGTCTCTCACTCCACCATGAAAAACCCTGTTCTCCAAAATCCTATATAAATGTGAATGTTTTCTGCAAGTGCCAGCAGAGGGCAGAGTTTAAATCCAGCTGAGCATAATTACACAGCTTCAGTACATTAGATCAGTAGAGGCAATCTGGTCTTTCCATACTGAGGGATTTCCTCTATCCACCACAGAGATTAAAAGGAGGGAAAGTCCACCCTGACGAATATCCAAGTAATGAATCATCACTTCGGTAAAGACTAGAGGAGATTTAAGCCAAAAAATCATCCAGCACGTTTAGCAGCATCATGAAACGACGCGCCTTAATACCTTGTGAAATAGTGATGGGTAATATTTCCTGACATTTGTACAAGCACTACATATTTATTTATTTTATTTTAAATAAAAGGGGAAATTAAGACTAGGTGTAAAATTAGGCTTAAAAAATGTTTACTACATGTAACAAATAGTTACAGGAATTTTCCACTTGCATATTATCAAACAGTTTCAAGGCTCTGAGTCTTATTTTCTATTTCCTTTTTCATGTTTACAGACTACTTTTATTTATGTTTATTAATACAGTAACCCCTCAGTTTTATGCAGATCAGCATTTACAGATTCAGTATAACACAGAGAACCCAACTGTACTGTACCGCCACCAGTCCAGCGGAAAAGTTGTCAACCGCCTCAAAAAGAAGAAGAAGAAGAAGCTGCTGCAGCATGTAGCGTGACTGCTTCGTGTCTTGTCCTTGTATTTTAGTGCTTTAACACCCCCCCCCCCCCCCCAATTTTCAACTTATCTCAGTTTATTAAGTATTAGTAAGCTGTGCTCTGTCTAAACATGTGGGTAGAGATAGTATTTCAACGATTTCTTTTGTGTACAAGTCTTTGTTGTGGCTTGCCGCAAGCTGTTAATGCTAACCGCTAATGCTAATGTTTTTTTAAGCAATAAAGTTTTCTGATTCTTTATTTACCTTTACATAATGCATTAAACTGAGTTTAAAATGAAATTAAAGTGTTCTTAAAGGTTAGGGGCATATTTAGGGTTTACACAAAACAAAACAAATTTTTTCAATGTACGCGGGTGCTCTTGGAACATAACCGCTGCGCAAAGCGGGGGATTACTGTACATACTTATTGTTCATACCTAGAAACACAAAATCAAAAGATATATGTACACATTAAGTGT
>JBBPDC010184636.1:0-15552 GCA_037974485.1 Hemigrammopetersius urotaenia | reverse complement strand
GGTTGATTAGATAATTGCATTAATGAGAAATTGAACAGGTGTTCCTAATAATCCTTTAGGTGAGTGTATATATACAGTAATCCCAGTAATCCCAGGAAAACATCCAGGAAAAATATATTTTCCGCGTTATTGTGGGGATTGCCACAAAAAATATGATTTCAGTTCTCAGCGTGTGACTGGATCCACGTAAAACTGGGGGATTACTGTATATACATATATATATATACATATAGACTGTGGGGATGCAATGTGTCCCATGGTGCATCAGATGCACGCAGCCCTTCAACGAGCAGCAGTGCAAGGATTCAAATCCATAATCAATGCAGTTCCATGACCTGGTCAATAACTCTAACCATTAGCAATCTAGCACACCAATCACCATCAACTCCTCACACATCAAACAGAATGATGAGAAAAAACACAACACACTGCCATTTACAGAGTGGATCTGTTTAGGGCCTGTGGTGAAGGTTGCCTGCCTGTGTATTCTCATATTTCCAAGGACGAGGCCTCACCCTGACCAGACCTGCCGAGAGAGCGAGTCAGCCTTACAGCAGCAAAACTATTCTGCTGACACGGCTGAACTCACAGGAGAACTCATGAATGAATGCGCCCTCTCGACATGAGCCGCATACAAGACTGGGCGAGAGGCTGAGAGGAGAAAGAGAGAGAGGGGGAAGAAGATGGAAATAAAATAGACACAATAGAGAGAAGAGGAAAAACATACATCCAGGTCAAGAGAAATAATATTTGAAGATGTAACGTGAAGATGAAAAATGCACCTGGAAATGGTGGTTCAGCATCACTGTTTAAGGAACATCTTTTCAAATGAAAAAAAACGTACTGATGTATTCCACTTCTATGCTATCAGCAGCACAATGAAATAATGCCAAGGTGAAAATGTTGCAATTTATAATCTTGAGCATACAATTGTTTAAAAAAAATAATTATCAGTAACACTGTCTTCACAAGCTATAAGAGTCAAACTCTAACCTAGTAACATAGAGATCATGAACTGTCTATTAATATAGATGCAGACCGAGGTTGTTGGTAGGCACATGACACAAAAAATATTGATTTATGGCTAGACCTTGACCCTAATTGCAAACACATGCACATACACATTCACACACATGTATTAAACGATGATTGCAGGTCTCCTTCTCATATATTGCCTCTATTCTGGCTTCAAGGAAGGAACAAGAGGATCATCTAGAAAAAGAGTTTGAAATCAGTCATAAAATTAAAACCACTGATAGCTGAAGTGAATAGTGAAGGTGAAAGTGATCATTCGTGAACACACCACTGCACACAGTGTGAGCAGCACGAAATTCAACCTCTGCATTTAACCCATTCACCAAGTGAAGCAGGGGGCAGCCAGGAACACGGCGCCCGGGGAGCAGTGCGTGGGGACGGTACCTTGCTCAGAGTAACTCAGTGGTGCCTAGCGGTCTTGGGGATCGAACCCAGACTTTCTGGTTGCAGGGCGAATGCCTTAACCACTAGGCCATCCAAGTGTAATAAGATAATAATTGATTATCTTATTACAATGCCAGCTGTCGAGGGGCAGACAGCGAGTGTTCTTGAAGGTGATGTGTTAGAAGCAGAAAAAAGGGATTTAAGGATCTGGGTGAGTGCATCTCCAAAACAGCAGGTCTTTCAGGATGTTCCTGATATGCAGTGGTTAGTACCTATTAAAATAGTCCGAGGAAGGACGATTGGTGAACCAGCGACAGGGTCACGGGCAGAATTCTGCTGGGAAGCCTCTGGCTCTAGCATTAATGTGGATGTTAATTGACACAGATCACCTACCTAAACAATGTTGTAGACCTTAAAGGGCCTCTTACAGCAGGATAATGTGTCTCATCATACCGCAAAAACTGTTCAGGGCTGGATTGAGGAATATGACAAAGAATTCAAGGTGTTGACTTCAGTCCATCAAGCATAAAATGTGCTATTCAAACTTGTCTGATCAATGGAGGCTCAACCTCACAACTTTCAGGACTTGAGGATCTGCTAGTCTTGGTGCACATACCTCAGCACACCTTCAGAGGTTATATGTGATATATATAGATATATAGAGATACAGTATATACACACACACAAACACTCACACACACACCTTCACATATGCAGTACAGTAAGGCAGTATCAAATGACAGCAAAATGCTGCAGTGGGGGCAGAGAGGATGTGCAGTGCTGGCAGTGATAAACCAGCACTGCTCACACACTCAGTTCTCACCCAGTTCTGCTGAATATTTCATAGGTGGAACTTCTGATATGTTAATTATGAATTAAAGGTCGACTTACTAAAGGCCAGTTCTCTATTCAATTCAGTCTTTATAAAATATGGGAACTGAGACTAAACCTATCTAAATTAACATTAGAGAAATAAAACACATTCTATGTGTAGATCAAATGTGTTTCTATGTTTACTGCTTTACTGAACATCAAGGCAACTCAGAAATTACATTTTCAAAGTTAAAATGCCATTTTGAGGCTATGCCTGTATCTGGCTATTGCAACAGAAGTCTAAGGTAAATTTGGTTTCAGGTGGAAATCAGAAAATTACAGGCAAAACTGGCTGTCCACACTTCAGTAAATCAAGCTGAATATGTAATCAGCTTTATTTAATATCTTTAATATTTTCATTTAGGCATTGTTCTCCGCCAATTAGTCTTTTTTCCTTGATCCTCCCCTAAATGCATATGCATGAGACACATACAGAGAGAGACAGAGAGAGAGAAAGAGTGAGAGAGAGAGAGAGAGAGAGAGAGAGAGAGAGAGAGAGAGAGAGAGAGAGAGAGAGAGAGAGAGAGAGAGAGAGAGACAGTGTGTATTTTACATTTTTCCAAGCACATGGTCTGTAAACTGGGTGCTTTGACTTGTGCAGCAGTTTCATACGTAACACACCGTGTGTCCTATTTATGCCTGAATCTGGCACAAAATGCTGAGTGCATCTGGTGTCTCTCTCTCTCGCTCCCAGGGTGAAGATTTTTCTTTGATCTCCTATTATGACCACTACTTGGACGGACACTAATACCCCAGATTACACAGTGTGTGGCTTATTCCACACTTACACTCCCAAACACACACTTTTAAAACAGATTGACTCCCAGGCATATATCAGTGTTCTTTTAAAGCAGCTTAGGCACATTAGCATCCAAATCATCTTCTCATGGGTTCCTCCCACTAACCATTAAGTCCAAAGTTTCTAAATGTAATCTCTAAGTAGCGATTTAGCAGGTGTTATGCACGTCAGACTGCATGAATAAATCATGAAAGCACTGACAGAGATGAGAGAGACAGATGTGTTTGAGAGAAAGTGATGAGGAGCAAAAAAAAGAATGGCCTCTTGTATTTTTGTCATAATCCTTTTGTCTGGGGAAATGGGTTACTGACTCTGTGCCAGCTCTAACATGACTAAATATTTTGAACATTATTCTATTCTGAATGAACAAAAAGAACAAGGAAAATGTAATTTCAGAAAGAACACATACACATTCAATACTGCAGGGATAGCTGTGATTGTGTTTTTCTCTTGTACTTTCTATAGCACAGAATAATATACTATGTGATTTCATGGAAGAGAATATAGGCTGGATTTCTTACAAATGTATATGCTATGTTTATGCATTTAAATATATATATATATATATGATTTATATAACATAAATAACATAATATACACACACATTTCATTGAATTGCTTTCTCAGTTATTTGAATGCAGATTTGCTTCTATGTTTTGAATTGCTGTTTTTCCGCATAACAAGATTATTCAGGTTCAGCTGGTGGACAGATCAGCAGATACATATAAGATAAATCCTGATTTAGAACAAAAACAAGTAAAATATTTCTCCACTTGCACCATTATGTCTGAACATTCATATGATGTTCCTACTGTGAAATGCAGGATTTGGTTTGTGCCACTGAAATAGACCTGTGTTCAAAATGTTTCAATCTCTAACAAATCTAACAGCCATGATGATATTTTAACAGTGGAATTAACACTTAATAATGACTGTTTGAACCAGACTACGAATGTACTTATATTAAGCTGGTATGACCAGCTACTCTTTTTATTACCTAGATCAATGTAATGAAGGACAGTGTACAGCCACATTTCTTTTGTATCAGTTTGTATTCCTTGCACTGCATAGAATGCTGTTTAAGGTGGCAAAAAAACACAAAAATGCACAAAAAAAGCTAACACTTTAAAGATGAATATAGATAAATGTGAATACTACAAGGTCGAACTAAGCATTTAAAAAACATTCTGGCTTTAAATCACCTAGTGGTCTACTGATCCAGAGCATGAGCAGATCCAGTAATCCTTCATCATTCACCAATCCATAACCCAATTCCAATATCAAATTAAACCAAAACTACAATTTTAATCAGTCTTCTGTCAATCTTAGTGTTGTGCCAGTATTTCTGTTCCTTTGATTTTTATAATCACATTACACAAAGCAGACATCTAGCTGCGCCTAGCTGAAGAGTCTAGGAATAAGGACAGTTATTCATTGTGACCTTAAATCGCTGTTATGCAATGCTGGTACTGAAATGCATCTGAAAAACATAACTAGCCTGCGTGATGAAAGCTGAGGTGAGCTGTGAATACAGTCCTCTGTAGCTGCAGTTTTTCAGGATGTGTCAGCCACGTAGCAGAGCTGTGTGTGTGTGTGTGTGTGTGTGTGTGTGTGTGTGTGTGTGTGTGTGTGATGGAGGGGAGGGGATTACTGTCTCTAGCCTTAGAGGAATATCTGTTCTGACGCACTGCACAGACTAACCAACCAATCAAATGACCAGTCTGCAATCCCGCCAATCAACAGCTTGAGTCAACAAATCTGTCTGCCCACAAAATGAACAATCACTGGGGTCAAGTCACCGCAGTGTGGCTTAAAGCCCATGGTCTGAGCAACCAAGAGGATTGAGTCATCACACTTAAGCAGACATATATTAACATGCATGCTAGAAAAATGAAGCAATTTGTTTCTGGCTCAGTAGAAATGCAGTCTGAAGCTGAGTGAGGTCTGCTGGTCTATGCATAACAAATGTCTCCTGATTTATCCAGTCAAAAGCAAACAGCACCTTATCAGTCCTGTTATCATGTTCATATGTATATCTACACATAATAATGTAATACAAGCAGAAATGAATCACAACCTACAATCTTGAGCAAGCAGACTTATAAAAACAGGGATATGCCTCACACTTTAGCTGTTTTTTAGCATTTATTTAAAAAAAAAAGATTCTGCCCTGAATCTAAACACTGCCTCTTAATACTGACTCACAGAGAGCTGCCACACGTTAGTGTGGATGTGCACGCGTCTACTACAATGATTCAGTTCGGTTAAAAGTTGCAGAATCTCACTGCCATAACATAAGGTCTAGAGAAGAGAAGATATCAGCAAAGAACAGAAGAGAATAGATCGGAAGAGAAGAGCAGAGCAGAGCAGAGCAGAGAAGAGAAGAGAAGAGAAGAGAAGAGAAGAGAAGAGAGGAAAGAAGCAAATACTGGAGACAAAGAGAGCAGAGAAGATAATGAAAAAGAAGAGAAGAGACCAGCAGTGAACAGAAGAGAAGAAATCAGATGAGAAAAGAAGAGAAGAGAAGAGAAGAGAAGAGACAAGATGAAAAACAAAGAGACAAGAATAGAGGAGAGCAGAAGAGAAGAGAAGAAAAGAGAAGAGGATTAAAGATGAAAACAGAATAGACAAGAAGGGACCAGAAGAGAAGAGAAGAGAAGAGAAGAGAAGAGAAGAGAAGAGAAGAGAAGAGAAGAGAAGAGAAGAGAAGAGGTGGAAAAGGCTGATGCTGTTCATAGCAGCAGGCTTCACTGGGTCACCAACCCTCTCCACTGCAGCCATGGCACACAGCCACTGCAATAAAACATTTACAACCCCTAAGTACACCACACACACAAGAAACCCCTGCACAAGCAAACTCCAGAGCAGACAGATTTAAAGGAGACATATCTCACTCCTTTAAAAATAATTGTAAAGCGTTATACAGGGTATTGGTTTTGTAAGAATCTGTCCAATTGTTAGGATAGTTGATATAGTTATAAGCAACATTTTTGTAAATTGTAAATTGTTTATACAGCTCTAGCCAACACATCCCCACATCCTCAAATACAGTACACCCTTTCGTTCTGCATTGTGGACGCACAGTGAAATGTAATATAGTGTTTAGCGCATTTGATGTTCAATTTCAAGGAAAGTACAGGGTTTGTGATTAAATATTGATCAGTACAGTTCAACCCACACTAAAGAAGCCTATTTCCTGCCTTTTTCTGTTCACTCCAGAACCGACACACATATGTGCATATTTTTAAGTTTATTAAGAAAAGTAAATCTTAATAAACTTAAAAGATCACCTTGACAGAGATTCAAATGTGTGATGCAAAACACACTGAGACACTAAAACACTAAAAAAGCAAAAAAAAAATCCCCAAATACTTGCTATGTGTGAAACTCAGAGAAGAGAATTTAAGGCCATTATATACTTATTATATAGTTATTTTATGGAGGCGTAAGGCTCTCTACTGGTGAATAGGATAATATTTTAAAGAAATAAATATAACAATATAGCTTTGCAAGTTACATACTGATTTTTTGTTGGTATTGTGCATTCTGTTTAAAAATAGATCCCATATTTAAATATGCAAATGTGGTGTTATCTGTTTAAATATGCATACATTTGCATACATTTGATCTAGCCTTTGGGTTATGACTAGCATTAAACAGTTGTTTTCACCGTGAAGACAGAGAAAAGGTGTCACCATTTTGGTGTTTTTTTGCAGTTTCACTGATTAATCAAGAAAACACTATTCACAATTATACATTTTTTACAAGGCATTTTGGTAGGACAACATATAATGTAAATCCTAATATAAGCAATATATCAAGAAACACTTCAGAATATGAATATGACTTAAATTCATTTTAATAAATGCTGGTATTCTAGAAACATTTATGAAAAGATGATTTTGAGAAATGGTTTTAAGGACGGGCCTCAATATTGCATTTTCCCATGAGATCTGAGACAACAGGCACCATTTGTGTGAATGATGCAATTAGTACAAAGGAAAGGAATGTATCTGGACACTCTGTTTAGATTCTAGATCTTTTCTGTATGGTGTGAGAAAAGCTTTCATTTAAGTCGCAAAATTCACTTAATCATTGATGGATATTGAATAAACATAGAAATAAACATATTTCTGGCCAGCAAAGTGTTGCAGTGCTCTGAGACCTTTCCAAAAGAAGGTATTATGAGGGTTTCACCTTCTACAGTTATACTCATTCTGTTATGGCGGGTGGCGGTAGCTCAGTGGGTAGGATACTTGCCTCCGGACCAAGAGGTCACAGGTTCGAATCCTACCTCCAGCACACCACACTGGGTCCCAGCACACTGGGTCCCTGAGCAAGACCCTTAACCCCTAGTTGCTCCAGGGAGACTGTCCCCTGTAGTTAGGGAACGGAAGTCGCTTTGGATAAAAGCGTCTACTAAATGCCGTAAATGTAAATGTTATAAACAGAATAGAAGAGTATAGAATTGAATATAACAGAACAGAGAAGACAGGTACCTTTTCATAAGGATCAGAGTCGTAGTTGAGGCCGATGCCACAGTCATCTGTGATCTCAGACAGATCTTCATCATCAAATTCCTCCAGACTGATATCATGAGCTGGCCTGCAGGTGAACAGAAAGGTAGATTTATTGAGCAAGTTCATTATTAAAAAATTACAAGAATAAGAACATCTTGGTCTGCTGATTTAAAAATAATCTGCATAATTACACATGTGCATCCCACAGATTTAGCTTGGGGTGGCAGGTTTCCAGGCTTTCAACCCCTACAACAGCTCCAAATGGTTATTCATGGATGTAAACAGGCAATCTCACATAAAGAGCAGCTGACTGTATGCCACCTACATGGCAGATTACATTGTGCTAAAATGATGTCCATGAAGGTCAACAAATTAATCATGCCCTGCATAATTAACCTTTCCTTGATAAACATTACATGATCCTGTCGTCTGTTAATAAATTATCTTTTAGCCACCTTAAACTATACTGAATTTTTAGGATAATAGATTATGAGCTATATATTTATAGAACTTATAATTATAAGCCACGCATTTGTAAACCGCAAAGGATAATGTTATTTATTACATCTCCGGCCAACACATCCCCTCTCATACAGTATAACCATTCGTTCTGCATTGCGGACACACAGTTAAGTGTAAAATAGTGTTTAGCACATTTGATGCTCAATTTCAAGGAAATGACAGGGCTTGTAATCATATATTAATCAGTACCTTATCCTATATTGAATTCTAAAAGAGCACATATTCCTTGTTACTTTGTTACTAAATGCTTGTGTTATACTATTACACTCTGTTATGTCTGCTATAGTGTTGATGGGCATGTAAAATAAAAATACAAAACTGGATATCAGCATCAGCCCAGAATTCCCATTTAAATCCCAATAAAAGTCTGGTGGTTTCTCATTCTCTGGATTCACTTTACAAATTTGTCACTGGTGTTTAATCTAATATCTAATCTCCATATATTAACTTACTGGGTGCTTTAAGCCACTATTAAACAAAAAGGCAAAACCCCAAGATGCTCTGAAAGAGAATGTTTCTGTGTGTATGTCCTGTAGAAACCTGAGTTGAAATATGAGCTGTCGTGATCTATCAGCTGATGTTCCAGCAGCATCCAAGCAACATGCCGAAAGCCACTGAACTACAAACATGCAGAGATTTAAACAGTATATTCTCATATAAGCCCAGTTCAAAATTTCCATGATTAAGACTCTGTCTGACAAGCCCACAGCAAGCAAATGGTCTGTCTTCGTCTCCTCACTGTCCTCATCAGCATGTACAGTAGCTTCAGCTCATCCACAGACCCTGAGAGTCAACAGATATGTGGGTTAACATGCTGCAAAATGGGGACAACGTCTGCTACGGCTCAGCACAGCAGCAGAACACAGTACCCTCAGCTACATCAGCCGCGATCACAGAGATGGCACGAGTTCTGCCGTGCCCCACTCGAAAGAAATGCTGCAATGCAGCTTTTCAGAGCCAGAAGAAGTCACAAATCCCCGCAATCTATAGACACAGAGAGAGAGCGGGCAGGGACTATCTGACAGCTTCCTGTTTTTAAAAAAGTCTTAGATCTGAAGAATTAATTGTATTGTGGTTAAATTGGTCATGCAGACCAAGGCCAAGTCACATTTGAGAGTATAAGGAAATCTAGATCATCAATGGCCATCAGAAGTTTAAATACTAGTGGCCACTTGCACAAAACATCTTAAGCAAATTTGGGCCTCATGTTCTCCCTTTACCATAAGTGAGCTACACAAATCTCTGATTAAACAACCGTTTCATTATAAACTAGAAAAGAAAACCCTGTAACTGCAAGTTGAGTTTTGGATCATTTTTAATTCCAACACTTAAAACTTTAAAAATGTATCTTAATATAAATACTTAAAATGCAAGCAACCACAGGCTTTTATAAATATCATTTTTTACATTTTGAACTCACAAATACTGACTACCCATTGTATTGTGTAAAGATTTCAAGTAGGAATGTTTATCCTTTTAGGGATAGATGCTTTTGTTCCAGCAGCAACAATAAGCCAATATATTATGAATAATAATCCATTCAGTTTAATGAATCTATAATACATAATTATTTAAATAAATTAACTTTAATTATTACATAAACAAATGCATACATCATAGGCATTTTTAATTTAATTTTAATTTTAATTTAAGAGTGAAAAGAGAAATATTATCTATTAGGACTTAAAAATACTGTTATTATTGCAGTTTGGAGGAATTTCTGACAAAGACAATTAATGTTAAAGCATATCTGTAATCATTTGTTTCTGTAAGTGGAAACTGATTTCTAATATAGTTTATGTTTCATATATATCCAGACCTCTGGTTACAAAATAACCTTGACTTTTCATTTTGAGTTGTTTGTTATAACGTCTGGGTTTAGGATAAGAAAAAGAATATTTATTTTTCCTTTTGCCAAGACCTGCAGTCACAGCTCAACACCGAGATAACTGTAACCTTGACAAAGCTCTTTTGATCGTGTTAGAAGAGATTAACATGTAATTACTTTCCACTGAGATTTGGAAATCAACACTATTGCATCCATGCCCAGTGTGGCTACTCTGCACTAAATATCTTGTTTAGTTCAACCTAAAAACTGTTTCATGCAGTCAGTAATTTGCTATATGTTTCTTTAGACCTAATAAAAATTACTTTTAAATCATAAATAAACATAGAGATTTTATATGTGTCAATGAACACCGATAGCAAGAGAACTGAGGTGTGGAAAGAGACTAATTCAAATCTTATAGCCACTTCAGATCAAACTAAATCTTTTTTTTACAATGCATGGGTCTCCAGAATACCAGACAAGTCAATATCTTCCATATTTCTGCCTGTGGCTGTAGCTTATTCCATCAGTATCATAAATAATTGAAACTCCACTCCTTCTTTTTCTCTATTTTTTTCTAAATGTTAAATTTCTTGTCTCAGTCAGACCATTTACTTTTTACACTCAACTGCACTGGTGTACTTAAACATTAAATAACCTGTATGAATATTTAGGGTATTAGAATTGTAACTTCACAGAAGGCTAAAGGGAATCAGAATCAGAAAACTTTACTGATCCTGGAGAAAACTGCATATGTTATAACTGCACAGACACACATAAAGTCTAAATAAGTCCAATAAAACTCTGCAGAATATTCTCAAATACACTATGCTATATACACAAATGATGGGGTATAAATCCTATGCGTAATTAAGATGTATTTGACTAATTAGAATCTATTCTTTCATTCCTCTATTTTTCATTCCTCTATTTTTGTCCATCTGTTTCTTTTTTATGTACTTTATCAGTGTTATCATGGGGAGTGTGGCAAATGTTTTCATAGGCTTATAGCCATCTGAGAATAAAGTGCTGGCTAAGGAAAAGACAGATGTGTGTATATGTAAGGGACAAAGAGATATGAGGGGACTGGCATGGGTATATAAGCACCATGCTGTGCATAGGGGCCTGTGTGTTCACTCAGCTAGACGGAGCACAACAATCACCATGAAGAGTCTGATCGTCCTTGTGGCTTGCCTGGTCCTCTCAGAGGCCATCATCAGGTAAAGGATCAACACTTTTATGTCTCTCACACAGTCACTCCATCCATGTGTTCCATTCTAGAGGCAAATGTCTTAACAGCCCAACACAGCGCTGTCATGGTAGTGTTTAAAGTACTACCCCAAAGGTGCCTGTGGGGCAGCAAATTTAACTGGTCTCATATGTGATACTTGGGTTGGTTTTGTTTTTCAGGGTTCCCCTGAAGAAGTTTAAGTCCATCAGAGAGACTCTGAGGGAGAAGGGAATTCATCTGCCCTACACTGACCCTGCCCTCAAATATCTGAAGCCTGGGGTCCTGGCCTCCGAAACCATCGAGCCCTTGACCAACTATGCTGATGTAAGTCAAACCCTACATTTCTACAATGAGGCCAGATCACGTTGAATTTAAATCATTTTAAACCTTACTGTAGCCATTATCATAATTTTAGAAGGTCTTCACTGACTTACAAAAAAGACAAAGCACCCAAATAAAATAAATATCTGTTCTGGTTATAATTTAAAGCATCATAAAACATTTCATTTCATAATAATTGTATTATTTTAGTAGGATAAATTATTTTAGAAAATACATTAAATACACGATAGAAGGAACTTTTCAAACATTTTGCAATATACACAAAAAAGACACAAGAAGCACTTTTTTACTGTTAATTTGGTCATAAAATGAGCACACACTGTATTATATTCTAATTACATTCCAAAACCACCTTCGGTTCAACAAATTGTGATGCACTGATGCATTTTTACACTCCAAACATTCGCAGTTTTCAGCTTATCACCTTTAACGCCTGTTTCAGTCATCCTACTATGGCGTGATCAGTGTCGGCACTCCTCCCCAGTCCTTCCAAGTTCTCTTTGACACAGGCTCCTCCAATCTGTGGGTTGACTCTACCTACTGCAGCACCCAGGCATGCAGTAAGTCTCTACACACCCCAGTACTGCTTTAAATAAGCTAGAGAATCTGACACACTAACTGAGATATATCTAAGTGATGCACAAATATACCGCCACTGCACACAGATAAAAACATCTTCATAGCCGAGGCATGAAACTCTTATTTTTCTTCTCAGCCACCCATACACAGTTCAACCCCCAGCAGTCCTCCACCTACCAATCCACCTCTCAAACCTTCTACCTGCCCTATGGAGCTGGATCTCTGGATGGCATCTTTGGTTATGATACCGTCACTGTGAGTTTTCCATCAGAATAAAAGATATTCCATTGTCCTATATCATGCTACATTATGTTAGATCTACTGCAAATTGTTAAACCCAAGGCATAACAGGGTATACGAAACAAACAGATTCTGACTGTAGAGTTTCCACAATATTCTTCTAACTTAATTACACCTTTTTGCCTTCATTAGCTGTCTGGCATCACCGTTCCTAGTCAGGAGATTGGTCTGAGCACCAACGAGCCAGGTCAGAACTTTGTGGTGGCTCAGTTTAGCGGAATCCTTGGCCTGGCTTACCCATCCATTGCCGCCGGCAGTCAGACACCCATTGTGGACAACATGATACAACAGGGTCTCCTCGAGCAAGACCTGTTTGCAGTCTATTTGAGCCCGTAAGCAAGTCATGTTTTATGTCAGTTAGAGAATGAGAGGTTTATAACAAAAACGTTCTAAAATTGTTTTGTGAAACGTTCATTGCTGAACAACATTACATGCTATTGCTTGGAGCTCTGAATGAGCATTTTCTAGGTTAGATTGTTGCTGATGCCTAACACTACAGGGTTCTGCTCGTTCAGGAATGAACAATCTGGCAGTGAGGTTGCTTTCGGTGGAGTGGACCAGAACATGTATCAGGGTCAGATCTACTGGACACCAGTGACTTCTGAGACCTACTGGCAGATTGGCATTCAGGAGTGAGTACCATTTATGCACTGAATACTTTATTCTACTTAAGGGCCATGTTATAAACTGTTATTCTTGACGTTTTTTCCAAACATAACAGACACTTATGTTGGCTTCTTGTGCTACAATTCGCAACTGTTTGTATTTTGTGAACTAGCTTCCTGATTGGCGGACAGCAGACCGGCTGGTGTTCTCAGTACAGCGGATGCCAGGCCATTGTGGACACTGGAACCTCTGCCCTCACTGCTCCTCAGTCATATCTGTCCAGTCTGATGCAGTCCATTGGAGCACAGCAGGACAGTTATGGACAGGTAGCTTGCCATCAGATTCTAAACATTGAAAATCAGAACTCGTCATTGCGGAAGGCAAAAAAATACTAGTAATGACAGATGTTTGTCTCCAACAGCAAGCTAAGTAACCATGAACTGTAATGTGACTGAAATGTAAACAGTACTAGCTTCTGTACTGTAACAGCTGGTGAATATGACTGACCTGAAAGCCTACATAGAATTCCTCAGATCTTCTAACATATCTTCACCTTTTCTTTTATAGTATGTTGTGAACTGCCAGGGAACTAATTTCCCCACTCTGACCTTCACCATTAATGGAGTGAACTTCTCTCTGTCTCCTTCTGCCTACATCCAGGTGAGTTACCTTTGCTAGCTAGTACTGTGTTGCCACAGAAAGCAACCGGAGTTGTTACTAGCTTTAAGATTCCTTAGGATATGACATACATTAAGATATTTAGTAATTAAGTCTATTTCATACTTTAAGATAAGAAACATGTTGAACATTTACAATCAATAAATCAGTCAATCAATTAATCAATACATTAATTTGGAGGAAAAATCAAAGAACTGGTACATAATGAATGATGATGACATAATGGACTGACATTCAGGCAGCTGCTTGTTACTATGAAGTCACTATACAGCTATACAGGGTCTCTATAGTATAAACCTTTATTACAAATACAGTTCTTCAGTGCTGTGGGTATACTATGATAACCATAATAACCATAACAACAGTTCCACAATGTCATACTGTCCACCCCAACCCGCAATAGTTATTTTAGACAGCAAGCAAATGAAAAACTAACAAGCTCTAATTTCTTTGTCCGTATGTTCACAGGAGAACCAGAGCGGCTACTGCACGGTGAACATCACCCCCACCTACCTGCCTTCTCAGAACGGCCAGCCCCTCTGGATCTTTGGAGATGTGTTCCTCAGGGTGTACTACTCTGTGTATGACCGTGCCAACAACCAAGTTGGGTTTGCTACTGCTGCCTGAACACCATCACCAATACAACACTCCATTAACTTCACAAACATCTCTAATGGAAGTTACAGCCTCCCTAGCAGCATCATTATTACTGGTCATTAATTGCATTGGCATTGAAATATATCTACAGGTAGAATGTAATGAGAAAACGTCGAGAGAAAGACTGTGGAAGTTTATCATTACATCTTTTGTTTTTCTTCCCATGTCAGTAATATCAGCTGTAGACAAATACAATGCGATCTAATCAAAATGTATATTTTAAAAATCCCCTGCTTAATGTGTTAAAACAAGATTTTATTCACTGTTTATTGGAGGATTCAGATTAAAAATAAAAAGTGCACCAAAACGTCTCTAGTCTTGATTTCAAATGCAAGCACTAACTCAATATGAATGGCTGATCAAACTCATGCAGGAAGTAATTGGACTCTTCACTGCTATCTGACACCGCCAGGTTTTAGCCAAGTTGCAGCAGACAGGGTGCTTTTATACTGTCTGCTTATTTTCAGTACCAAGCAAACCTAGCTCAGACCTGAATAAAGTTTTGGTGGCTTCATGAATTTTGGTGGCTTCTGCTTTCTGTTCCTCTCCTGACTGGCTGACGCATATAAACTGCCGATACTAAAATAAAAGTCAGTCCTGATAATGAATATTAAAACAACAACCTGACTGGCAAGCTTTCAAGAGAAATAGACATCATTGATATAATTTACTTAAACAATAATAACAGTAATACTGCTACTAATAATAATAGGTGTTATTATCATTATTAGTTATAGTAGTAGTATTATCCATGATGGAGAACCTGACGCATATTGTTCTTCAAGACCAAAAAGGGTTCCAGTCTTAAAACCTTTTTGGTACTACGAAGAACCCTTCTGCTGAAGGTAGTTTGAGCAGTTTAATGTGTGAGTTTCAGTAAGTGTTATTACTTGGAGGTATATAAAAAAATAATAAATAGGATAAGATTTGTAAATAAAAAGAACAGAACGTGTAAATACTTATTGAACTCACCCAAAAAAGTTAGTCACATAAATACATGCTGTTTATTTCTCTTTATTAAAAATTATTCACTTTATTCATTTGTTATTAATGGTTTAACAACCCTATATATTCACCAAAAGCAAGAGTGCTAACTTAAAGCCTGTGTATGTGAGTGTGTATGTGTGATTGTGTGTGTGTGTGTGTGTGTGTGTGTGTGTGTGTGTGTGTGTGTGTGTGTGTGTGTGTGTGTGTGTGT
>JBBPDC010184626.1:0-15553 GCA_037974485.1 Hemigrammopetersius urotaenia | reverse complement strand
ATCTCAGAAAATTAGAATATTGTGAAAAGGTGCAGTATTGAAGACACCTGGTGCCACACTCTAATCAGCTAATTAACCTGATTTAGGAAGGTCAACACACTTTTGGACTGTAAGTGTGTTGACCTTCATAAATCAGGCTATAAAAACCTACATGCCTGAAAACGTCCATATCCACTGTAATTAAGGAAGTTGGAGCTGTAGTGAACCTGCCTGGAAAAGGATGTCATTATTTCACTCCTGCACACAGTAAAGAAAATGGGAAATCTCCAAAACTACAAGAACACAGCACTTCCATGCCAACAACCTATTTGCAAGGCATGTCAGCCTTTTTCCTAACAATAAATGTAAAAATCTCAGAACTGGGTTCTATAGTCACATACACTAATAGAGCCATTTTGGGAATAAATAGTGAAGGGGACAGTGCGTGACTGCCACCAACATCACCAATTGCCATGGGCCAGAAATGTATGAGCATTAATTAAAACAGTGTTGTTCTGCATGCCAGGTTTAACGGAGGCGAAGGCTGCAGCTGCTCCCAGAAAAGTGTGGAGGAAGAGTTCTCCTCCGTGTCCTGGGACTCATTTAGTGAGCAGGTGCTGAACTCCCTCTACACCACATCCCCCATCTCCATGCACTGCAACCAGTCCACTGCAGAGCTCTTTCCTGTGAGTAATGCAGCTGAGCACCTCATGCTAGCACACCTTGTTTTTAAAGTCAGTTTGTTCATATCAGCTGAACAGTTTTAATTCTAAAAATCCTTTTATAGAATGGGTTACAATACAAGACTCTACTCATCAAACATTTGGGGTGACTTCATTATTATAATATTGATGAGTTATTCAATAATATATCATGAAGTTTCAATTTAAACATTATAAATTACATTCTACGGACAAAAGTATTAGGACGCCAGACCATTACACCAATAGGGACTTGCAGCTTTAAAAGCTTCCACTCATCTTGTAAGGCTTTCCACAAGAGGTTCTGTGGAAATTTGTGCCCAGTCATTCTGTAGAGCATTTTTGAGGTCAGGCACTGTGTCCAGGCGGAAGTTGGAAGCATGGCATTGTCCAAAATGTTTTGGTATGCTGAAGCATTAAGGAAGAGACCTTCTTCACTGGAAGTAAGAGGCCTAGCCCAACCCTGAAAAACAGTTGTCCTAATACTTTTGTCCATATGATATGAGGAGACTTTTTACTTAATAATTTCTTTTCTATTTGCCTTCTTCAAGATTTTATCACTTTTCACATATGTGTCATATATGGGTTTCTGGATGTTAACTGCGTGGCATGTGGCCCAGTAGGTAGCATTGTTACCACAAAGCAAGAACGTCCTGGGTTTCTAGTCCTGGCTGGATGGCTAAGGGTTTATTCGTGGGGTCCATGTAGATTTCCCCCCGGTTCTCCAGTTTCCTCCCACAGTCCAAAGATGTAATCAGAAGAATCGGAGATGCTAAATTGCCTCTGGTTGTGATTGAGTGCATGCGTGTTTGTGTTTCTGCCCTGTGATGAATTATAATTTTGCCCCATGACCACTGGGAGAGGCTCCAGCACCCTGATTATGGATAAGAAGTTCAAATAAGGTTTACTGTTTGCTCAGTTACCACTGTAGCTGTCAGCTACACTAAACCGTGTCTTGTTTTGAACCTTTTCTGTTTTTCTTACTCTCCCTCTTTCCACTCTGTCTGCACTTGTGTAGCTCTTTGTTGTTTCTGTTCCATGGTCCTGGATGAATATTGTTTCATTTCATTATGTACCGTGAATCTAAAATAATTGTATATATGTAATTCCAAACGTTTAACAAGTGATCGGTTCTTATTCAAAGTGAGCATTAAAATCTCCAGTAATTATAATTTTATCACAGCGTACTGCTAGATTGCTAAGAAATCACTGAAATCTTGTAAGAACTCTTTATATGGCCCTGGTGGCCTGTAGACAGTAATTAGGGAGACATAGATCTTATTTGTATCTAGATTAATAATGTTAAGAAACACAGTTTCAAAGGATGAGAACTTAAACTAATTTATGTGTTTAATACATAAGGCACTTCTATATATGGTTACTGTGCCTCCCCCTCCCCCGTTTAGTCTAGGACTGTGTACATAGTTGTAACTTGGGGGTGTAGTCTCATTTAGAGCAACAAACTTGTCAGATCTAATCCAGGTCTTTGTAAGGCATCAAGGTTCTGATCAGTTATTAATTCACTTGAATGAACTACTTTTTTCTAAGGGACACCACTGTGAACAGTTCTGATTCTACAAGTTTCTCTAGAACCTTTCACATGAAACCACACTGAATGGCTGTTTTTACATTTTATTGATGGGATTTCTGTTGTTCTGCCAGGGAAACTGGGAGAAGCAGAAGATTCCTGAGGTTTCAGAGGAGCTCCAGCACCAACCGTACCCCTGTGAGCTCGGCCGGACAGCTGCCTGGAACTCTGGACCTACAGAGGTGCAGGCGGACCACACTGGCTAGAACCAGATCGTCTGGTTCCAGCAAAGAGACCAAACAAACACCCGCACACTACTGCATGAGAAAAAATACCTAAACTATATAATAGTTTTACAGATTTATGTAAGTTATATAGTCCTTATTAGGTGTGTTAACGAGAATATAGTCTTTTAGAGTAATGCAAAGTAAACACAATGACATAAAAAATAAAGTGTCATATCATTAAAGACATTTCAGCATGTTACTGTTTGATTTTTATTTCACTGCAGATTTGACAGTTTATCAGATTAAGGCAGATTGAAAGGGACAGTTTTATCACAGTTTAAGCTCCGTTTGTGATGCTTTATTTTGGAACATAGAGAATGCGGACACCTTTAATATTTGACCCTTCACAGATTTTTCACAGTAAGTATGAATGAAATAACCAAAAAAGCACATACTATTTTATAACATTGCAAAAACATCTGTGTTCTTAAAAGTACTCACATGAAGAATAAAGTTTAGAATTACTGTCATCTGCTGTTATTTTGAAAGAACATGCCCTGGCAACACCTGTATTCTCCAGTACATCCAGTTAGGTTGGTGTGAAATATGTAATAATAGTGACATGATTGTTACCAGTGTACCAGAGGCTCTATGGCACAAGTAAGACATTTTTTCCAAGATCAAATTCTGAAATAAGACCTTCATTTTTGTAACCATGTTCCATATGTCCTACCACTAAACAACTAATTCAAGTTTCTCATTCCAACTGCACTGATTTTTGTCAGAAAATTCCATCACCAGTAGTGAGTTTGACATCTATTTGAGACTTAAGACTGTTAGTTCAGAACTTGGACAACTTCACAAAAGTCATGGCGCAGTTTTCTGACTTGCACAGCTCAGTTCCCGTAGTTATTAAACATCGATGTAGCACTGAGGGGGGCCTTTTTGGCCAGCCATTAGAGTCTTGAGGTTGAAAACCAACAGCAGCTGCTGCTTTCTTGCACTGGACGCTTCTGAAAGTGGACCGCTGAACATGAATGCCCGTTTCCATTCAGACCCTGCAGGCTCCAGAAAAAATCTTTACTCCGTGCCATAGATGCCCTTCACTCGCTTGTTCTCTGGGTCGAAGGGAGACTTCAGGTGGGCTTTGGCCTTGTATTGAATGCCCATCCTCTCCAGGGTGAACTCACCAGTGCGGATAAAGTCAGGACTCACCTGCAACAACAAACAATACACACAAATCTCTTAGAGAGGTCAGTATGTCTAGGTCTGCAAAATGGTGAGGTAATGGTGGATAATATGATTATGCTAGAATTACAAATATACATGCAGTTCCAATTAGTTTTAGGCTGAATGTACTAGTTACATTGTTTTTCTACATAGATAACAATAGGCATAATGCTCTATATATTTCATTGTTTTCCTTGATTAAAAAGCTTTAAAAAAGAAACTGTAAAACGTTCCTGTGACTGAAGCCACAGCTGCTCGAGACTGTGGGCACGGTATCGAAATTCAATATGTTCACAGTTACAAACAAATGACTTCAGTCCTGCTCATGTCATTCAATACCAAATTACAATACCTCAGTAATCAGTCTCATCAGCATCCATCAGCCAATAAGCATCCCTTACATCTGGACTGCTGACTGGCTGCTTCTATTTTCAGTACTTCTTCATTAGTCTGAGCTGTGCTGTGGTCAGTAAATACACTCGCGTCCAGCACCTCACTCTAATTAACCAAATGTAAAAAAAATTCCAAAAGTCTGGTTTGGAATTAAAAGTAATATACTGAAACAAGTATCGTTCAGGGATAACACCAGTATCTTGATTATGACAAAATCAAGGTATTGGTGGTATTTTCCTTGAGATGTTTTACACAACACTTGAAAATTGATTGGAAAATGGTTAGGATGCATCAAAACAAATTTTGCAAAACCAGTATATCCTGGAATTAGTTTCCATTAGAAACCTGGTTTGACTCAATAAGCCCTTCATTGAATTAAACCAGGAGCTGCTGATGTAATTTCACAAATCCGAACAACAGAGATATTGAGGAGAAATCTGCAACCAAACCTGAGTTCTCTTCACCAGCTCACAAAATAACTACTTCTTAACAAACAAAACAAATCTTGATTTTTTTTCCTGCTTTCTTGTTTGTTTGCATTTATCCTAATATTCACTTTGCTGGCAGAAAGTAAAAAGGGTCTCAGACTTTTGCACAGTATTGTACATACACTCCTGCCGCCTCCTAGCAAATTATGATTCAACTGAATATTCAACTGAAACTGTGTTTCTAGCAGTGATAGTAAGATCTTTGTTATTCTATGTTGTGTTTGTTCTAAAACTGGACTGAACTGTTTTCTCTGATTTCAAATCCAACATTTTGCTAATAACAGCCTAATACAAGCATCCGATCCACTACAAACATCAGATCTATAGTTCTATTAATGTTGGAAATTTGTATGCGGACGGCACTTAAATATGATAAACAAGAGCAGCATAAAATGACAGACGAATTACTACTAGAAGAACAATTTTATAGTAAAGTAATTTATTTTATAGTCCCAGAAGTGATATTTCTGATGGCCTGATGAAATAAATTACTTTAAAATAAAACTGCCAAATCATGTCCTCATGTGCCTTATCAATATTTTAGTCTTAGTGCTGATTTCTATTTGTGTTATCAGTAAATCATTTAAGTCTTTTCTATAGTATGTATACCCAGCATTTTTGTATATATGATAGTGTTTTCCTATTTATGTTTCACTGCAGATTTTTATTGGACTTTATACATTGTTTTTGTCTCTGTGTGTCTGTGCAGTCATAGCATAAGCAATTTCCTCCAGGATCAATACAGTTTTCTGATTCTGATAAATGGTTCTGTTATTTTTCGCTGCAGTTGTTATCAAACTGAACTGGACTCATTCCTTTTACCTCTGGTATCAGATCCAGCATAATGCTTATACAACCTAGATCTGATACTGAGCATCAGATCTGTGTATGTTCCTGTTTATTGGGGAAAGTATGAGGACGACACTAAAATATGATACACTGTGAAGCCCTTAAATGTGTCCCATGGCAAGACAACTTCCTGACGCTGCATCTGCACTGCCCATCCCCTTCTCCACTCAGGGGCACTTAGCCTCTCCGCTAAACTGCTTTACCGAGAGAAACGCTGCCAAACGCTTCCTCCTGGAATGAAGAGCTACTGTTACACACCGCTTAATCACTTCATCTCCATCTCACTGTCAAACCATTCAACAACAGAAGGACTTTCTCTCCTCCCCAACTGTGCCTCTGTCAGTTTCCACCATCCTTCTATATTCTCCCTCTCATCCAATTCTCCTTCTCATCTCTGTCACGCTCTCCATTTCACCTTTTCTTTTCCTGTTCATTTCTACTACTGTTTATTCCCCTTTCTTTCTTATCAGCTCTCCATCCAAGCTCTTTATTCCTCCATTTTTCTCACTCATTTTCCTCCTGCTTCTCTCTCTTTTTAAAGTTATTCCTCTTTATTGCCCACTCAGAAGCACATAGAAATGCTCCCATTGAAGTGAAATCCTTTTTTCCCCAGATTATTTGAAATGTCTTCATAATTTGCAAATAATAAATAATAAGGTGTAAATAATGTTAGTCTAGGTGATTTTTAGCGAAAGCTCTTAGAAAAACGTCAAGAAAACTTCCAGTTTAAGAATTAATCACAATGGCGGTGAATGGAACCAGACGTCTGAAGAGTTTAAAGACCATAAAGGCTCCCTTACAGAATGTACAGAACATTATCATGAAATTGTCATAGTTTGGTAGAGTGAAATAATACTCAAAGAAAACTGTTTCAGATTTATGACTATTTTAAACCATGTCATATCACATCACTCAAAATGACTTCGCCCTCATCTCTACCATTGCATTTGGCAGAAATAACAAAAGCACTCTTTTAAGACAGTAATGCATTGGTGTGTGTCTATGGAGCCCACCACTTCTGTTTGTGTGTGTGTGTGTGTGTGTGTGTGTGTGTGTGTGTGTGTGTGTGAGAGAGAGAGAGAGAGAGAGAGAGAGAGAGAGATAGTGTGTGTTTGAGAGAGAGAGAGAGGTCAGTATTTGTGTGGTCATTTGACTGTTCCCTCAGCAGGACTGATAAAGAGCTCACAGCACACCTGAGCTCACAAGCACACCTGCCACATCCAGCACACTGTCACTTATCCCAGGCACATACACATACACACACATACACAGAGGAAGAACAGAGGAGAGAGAGAGAAGATAGAAGCAGAGGGGGTGTGTGGGTGCAGGCTCTCCACAGTGGAGCATTAGTGAAGTGTTCTCCAGAGCTGAGATGATAAGTCCTATTCTCTTAACTACACACTACACACACCATTAAAAAGTCATACAGACAGAAAGGCCTCCCTCCATCATGCCCCTTTCCCCTCTGAGTGTACAGCTCCAGAAAAAAAATATAGCTGCAAGTATTGAACTGAACAGCTTTCCCCTCATTTCCAAATAAAATACTGTTCTTTAAAGCATCATTTTAAAGGAAATGACAAAACATCAAAATAAGAGAAATGATGGTTACAGAACTTGAATAATTAAAAGAAAACAAATCTCTGGTTCACTCAAACTAAATGGCAATAATGACCTTTTACACACTTCTAGTAGTGTTTTGCCATCCAACTGGTCTCATTGTGAGAGGAGAGTGTTGATTAAAGCCATTACAGTGGTTATTTTATCAGAAACACCTACATACATATCTGTTCTTGCACAATGCAACAGCACCCTCTACCCTAAATACTTCTCTGATATGTTTTATGTATATAATAGATTTCTTAGATCCACAAAAGCTGGTATGTTAGTGGTGAAGAGAGTTGAAACTAAACATGGTGAAATGGTGTTTATCCACTATGCTGTCCAACCTACTACCCAATAGCAGGTCTGCACCATGTGTAGCTTTACGATTTCCCTCCGCTTTCTTTTTAAATATCTATTTCACTTTCTACTATTTTATACTTCCTGATTTATTACTATATTTATTTTATTCCAGTAAAGAACACTGATTGACCTTTGTGTGTGATAATGGGCTACATAAAAAAACTTGACTTTGTCCACCAATGGAAGAAGATCGCCACAGGACTACATCTGATCAGATATGATTTGGGTGGTGGGTCATTCATTAGTGGTTATAGTGGCTTTACCAAAAACACTTAGATACACCTTGTGGGTGTGCACACAGATGTACAATAATGTAGATACAAACTAAAGCCCCTCTGTTGATATTTTATTGTTTCATCTGCCATTGTCAGACAGTTTTCTCATGTGATAAATGTGTCTGAACTCACCACCCCACCATCTGGGTTCCGGATGTATCCATAGCCGAGGGTTTTATTGATGGCGAATCCAAATTCAGCACGGCGCAGATGACCAACAGGAACACCATTACGGAAGATGGCCTCCAAACCAAACATGGGGACTTTCCTATATAATACATCAAAACAAACATGACATAATAGGTACCTGACCACAATTACTTTAAGAGTCTGTATGTGGGCCATCACTTCAGCTGCTCATCCTCAAACTAGAAACTTTAGTTTCACAGTAGATGCTGATGTGTTTATAGTAAATAATAGTAAGATTTAAGAATAACTGAAAAAGTCTAGTGTTTAAGGGGTTGTAAGAGAGTGTAACTGCTTCTCACTTAATATGGGCAAAAAGGTCTCATGGGTCACATCATGACTTCACTGTCTATAATAATATACCGTATTATATGCTAGAGGAAGGGGCTTGGTGGGACTTCCATACACCAGAGACCTTTAAATAAAAGAGACCGCAAGCTAGCTCTGAAGGCTTACCCTACTGTTTGGGCATATTGAAATGAGTAATTACAGGAGGACACAAAGGCATGAATGTCAAGGTGTAATTTTGCACTAACTCCTTCTTTGAAATACATGCATTAAACCTTCTCCAGGCATTGCCGGTTGGTTGGTTTTATGTATATATTTGATTTATATAGCACTTTATATTTTACACAAAAATCTCAAATACATAAACTATATAGAATAAAACATTGGGACACAACTGCTTTTCAGGGTTTGTGTTAGGCCCCTTACATCCGAGGACAATCTTAATGCTTTAGCAGAACATGAAAATGTTTTTTGCACAGATTCTGTCTTTTAAAGGCTATGGTCTTAAACTTTTGATTAGCTGATGAACAGCCTGTTTGAGTTTAAATGCAGTTTTCAGTAAATTGCTTACTCTCTAGTTTTTGTCTCTTGGTCCTGTTTCTTATCTTTGCATTTTGAAGCTCTACTTACAACCTGGTTATGAACCACCAGTGCGAAATGCGAATGCTTGTAATTTTTCCCCCAGTCTTAAGATGTGGTTCAGGACTGCATAATGCATGGAAATGTTGCTGAGTGTATTCATAATGCATTATACCACGAGATACCCAGCAGGGAGCCCAGATGGGGTGAACATTCTCAGAGAACAAACAGTAAACAGGTGTTTCCCTCCAACACATGCAGAGATGTTTGAACAGCGCGTGCTTGCTGTAACGAGCTCTTCCTGGTTTCATATTTGGACTCACATCCGTGTCTACAGAATAAAATGCATCTTTTAATGGATACAAGCCAGAAATCAAACAACAAATTGGAGATTTTCCTGATACTTTTTTCTTCAGCTTGTTCAGCTTTACTTATAGCAGTAAATACACTTTCCTAAGCATGTCGTGCTTGAAGAACACTGATTGACTGCCTGTTTTATTTCAAACAGAAAATAATTGATGCTGTTTAACTGAAATTAGTGCAACGCAGGTATGCTATTCATAGCCATTCTTAAATGTAGTACTAATGGCATATTTTGCCTGTCAAAATATCATGATATTTAATAGGAATCATGAAAATGTCTACTGTAATTATATTTTTTCAATATTATCTAACCCTAGTATGAGCTAATGAAATCTTGCATTTTAATTCCTCTGTGTTATTGTTTTGAATCCAACAGCCAATGAAAATGACAAAGCTGTTGGATATAGAATGCAGCTACTACTGCTCCCTTTATGCCCAAATAAAAAGCACACTTCCTTGGATTATGCCAATACAAACACATGGTTGCCTGGAAGAATCATGTGTAGGCTCCAATATTACTGACCTTTGTTACTTCAGTTAGTCACATTGAAATCGATTGGCGAGAAAAATGCAAATCCGTTCTCATATAACAACCGACTGCCCTTGTTGTTCCCTGTTTTTCTGTCATATTCAAAAGAAAATGAAAAATGCCATAACCTAGCACACAATGTTTACATGAAGAAGGCTGTTAAGAATAATTAGCCCCGTCATCATGATAAAAAGGTTACTTGAGCGGCCCATTATTGGTCGACCTGTGAATCACCAGTGGTTATTCAGCCCTATTTGCATATGTTGTTCTGACACCTTTCTATAACAGCCAGCATCAACTTTTTCAGCAACTTGCGTTAGAGTAACGGCATCCAAAGACTGCCTGTTCTTCCTTATGCACTTTTGTTAAGTACTGACCACTGCATACCAGGAGCTCTACAAGACCTGCTGTTTTGGAGATGTTCTGTTTCTTTGTAATGAAACATTTGGTCAGTCTGTGTTCTTAAAGTACTGATGATATCTAAGATATGTTTAGAAAGATATATTGTGATACATAGTACTGTGCAAAAGTCTTGAGCCACCCTTCAATTTTCATTCAATGTTGAATTGAGGAACTGTTCTCCAGGCTTCCTTCCTTTTAAAGGCTCTCGTTTCCAGTCCAATCCCTGAACCTGAACAGTTTAAGAGGAATGCTTTTTGTTTGTTAAGCCACACAGTGACCTACGTATGAATCATTCAAGCAGAACAGAGACCATCTAACGTAAGTCCTGAACCAGTGAAGCAACAGGTGTAGATGATTCCAGATGATCAGGCGCTGATCAGTGTACTGGTGGTGCTGAATGCTGAGTGGCTGGAACTCCTTTATCTAGGAACCTTTAGGCACTCAATATGCCAAAGATTGAGTGGTAGTTTGAGAAGCATGACATAATATTTTAGTACCAGAAAAAGGTGATTCAAAGTGATTAAGAAATGAGGGGAGGCTCGGGACTGTAATTTATCACAATAAAAAAAATAACAGATCGGAAGTGCCCACCCCTGCTTGAACAGGCTATCTGGCATTAGAGAGGGACAACGGTGCAGTGTGAAGCACCTCAGTGTTGGTGAGTCTGCATTGAGGTAGTGAGAATGAATAGAGCTTTCAGCAGTAATTATGTTTGTGATTTGGTGTTGGTGACTCACTCATCGATGGTGAAGCAGACGATTCGGCGGCGCAGACCCTCAGCCTTCTGGGATTCCAACGCTTTACGGCCCAAAAAGGGAATGGACGTCTTCAATTTACAGGTGAACGCAAGCCCCGACTCCAGAGGGGTGTCGTCAGGGCGCAGGTCAGCGTGCCAGTGCCTGTAGCCTGAGAGAGAGAGAGCGGGAGAGGCATAAACAAAGCAAGTAAGAGAGAGAGATACCGAGAGACCAAAAGACAGAGAGAGACAGAGACAGAGCAAGTGAGAGAGAGAGAGAGAGAGTGTGTGAGAGAAACAGAAAGACATATAATGAAAGAGGGAGAACAATGTGTCTGTATGACAAAGCTATAAATATACTATGATTTTTTCCACACACCAAAACACCTTGAACTAAACTGATAGGGAGAATCAAATCAACAAACAACCCACCAGAAAAAAACAGAGAAACTGTCACATGCCTTTGGTATAGACATAAACAAACAACGCACACACAAATACTCACATACACACACACACACACACGGACCTGTCAGGCCACTGTGTCATGCAGGAGTCGGATGTTTCTTTCTCACTCCTTTATTCTCTGTCCATCTCTATTTCTCTCCCTCTGTCCTTTACCCTCTCTCTCTGTCTGTCTGACAGAAACAGGATCACATTACTTCTGCTTCTCCGTGTGCCCACTCACCCTCAGCTGAACTGCACCACCTGATTCCCTGTCTGTCTGTAACTGCGTGTGTTCACCTGCAAATGAGGCAGAATGACTGCCACAGAGCTATTCGGTTCTCTGAGCAGATGTTCAGTCAACTCCAGAATTGCTGGCACCACGTTGACAGGCTAAAGATAAATTTTGGTGGCCTACCACTGGATTCTGTCACAACTTAGTTAGACTATAGTTGGATTATATGGGTATTTTGTCAGGCTATGGTCGGGTTCAGACAACAGTTTCAGACAATAGACTACAGTTTGAGGGAACTTTGTCACTTTATCGTTGGGTTCACATAGAACTGTTTCAGACCACAGTCAGATTAAAATCCTGGTGGGCTACTGTTCAGACAGACTTTTGGTGGGTTACAGTGAAATTCTGACACAATATAGTCAGACTACAGTTGTATGTACAAATTAATTTTGTCAGTCAATAGAATTTTGTTGGGTTACAGTGGGGTTCAGACAAATTTATTTTGCTACAGGTGGGTTCAGAGAATTTTGGGTCCAGATAGAAGTTGGGTCCAGACTAAAGTTGCATGTTGAAGGATATCTGTCATCGGGATCAGACAGAACAATATAAGAGGAGGGCTGCTGTTGGTTTCAGACAGACTTTTGATGGGCAGTTTACCTTTACTGCATTTAGCAGAAGCTCTTATCCAGAGCAATGTACATCAGTTGAGTTCAGACAGAATTTTGATGGACAACTGTTGGGTTCAGACAGAATTCTGGAGGGCTAAAGGTGGATTTTTAGACAGAATTTTGTTGGGCTACAGTTGGATCAGAGAAAATTTTGATGGGCTCCATATGATTCTGACACAATTTAGTATTTTAAACTTGGTGCTGTGGGTTATTCTCTGGTTTGGGCCATGATTTTCAGCCAGATTTAAAATGAAATGCAAACAGACTCTTTCACCTTTCTCAATGCTGAGCGAGTCGATGGCTCTGTATCCTGCGTTTCGCACGCCGTGTTTGGCACCTGCAGCCATGACTGCCTGATACACAGAGAGACAGGAATCTTTAGGAATGTGCAGCTCCCAGCCAAGCTCGCCCACGAACGACAAGCGCATAGCACGCACCTGCAGAGAGGGAGAGAGGGAGAGAGAGAAAGAGAGAGAGGGAGTTATTTATACTGTTACTGTTAGTTTCTCTGTCCTAAATATGTTCAGCTACAGCTTTAGAACTTTATTTGGACTTCTCTGAGATTACAAGTGTAGCAAAGTTATCTGTGGAAGTGTGAAAATGATAAAGAGAAGAGCAGATACTGACTGGGCATTAAACACAATTCACTTTCTGTCTGTATGTGGGTCAGTGTGGGAGTGTATGGCACCAGATTAGGTGTTACTTACAGGCAGCCAAACTTAACTGTACAGAACCAAACTCTCCAAGTACCAGCAGTGAGAACAAGAGTTCAAACATCTTGGCGTGTATTAGGAGAAAGTTAGATGTTTGGAGAGAGTAAGAGAGATAAAGATAAAGTGGGAATGAAAGCAAGCGAAAGGCATATATGTTTGGGGGTCAAAGAGTAACAAAGAGTAAAAAAGAAAGAAAAAGAAAGGGCAAATGCAAAAAACAAGTGCGAGAAGGGGTGAGAAAGAAAAGGGTGAATATAAGACTAAGACAGAAAAGAGAGAGAAAGAAAGTAAGAGAAAAGAGTAATGAAGGAAGAAAGAGGCTAGAAGAAAAGACAGTGAGGAAAGAGTGAGGTGAAGAGAAAAGAAGGAAGGGGGAGAGGGAGAGATAGAATATGTGAGAGAGAGACAGTGAGAGGTGTGTGTCAGTAGCCCCAGAGGAGACACAGACAGGCTGCCATCTGTCCTTCCTCACCACGGACCACCACCAAGCACTGGGGAAACACTCACCAAACTAGGCCAAGCTACCTGCCTCTCTCTCCCTCTCTGTCTTCCTTATTCTATCTCACACACACTGGCTATATTTTTGTAATATTTCATTATTATTTCAAGGTTACAAGTTGGAACAAACAATAACTAAAAAAAATTAACAGGAGTGAAACAGTTACAGTGTCATATTATGGCTATTAAAAAAGTACAATGCCACAAATAAAATGGTCTCAGTTAGCTGCTTGTACGATGCAGGTTATGCTGTTACTATACACACACAATGTTGTAACTTATCATGGTAATGTTACTAACAATGAACGTAATTTCATCAAGCCTTTATTAACACACCATTTCAAAACTAACAAATAAACTCAAATACATAATATATGAAAAGAAACCAAAAATGAATCAAATTAGTTAATTAACAAAAAAAAAAGATACAGCTCCAGAGAGAGAGAGAGAAAGAAAAAGAGAGAGCGAGTGTGAGAGAAAGAGTGAGAGAGAGAGAGAAAGAGAGAGAGAGAGAGAGAGAGAGAACTAGCAAGAGACTCACTTTATGTCCAGCAGCGGTCACAACTTTATGTGTAGAGAAAGGAAAGGCCTCGTTGCTCAGGTCTGCATCCAAAACTTCCTGCAGCAAATCACGACTAGGGAGAAGAGGACACACACACACACACACACATACATAACAGTCAATAGATTCAAATATTTAATCGCAATTAGTCTCATGGCTGGAAAACCCCATCACCACCTCCATTTGGTGGCTGTCGATTCATTTACTGGTCGCATCAACTTTCGGA
Source organism: Hemigrammopetersius urotaenia (assembly GCA_037974485.1). Lineage (NCBI taxonomy): Eukaryota > Metazoa > Chordata > Actinopteri > Characiformes > Alestidae > Hemigrammopetersius > Hemigrammopetersius urotaenia. The sequence continues at coordinate 1,492 of JBBPDC010184626.1, read as the reverse complement.
AGACAATGCTAGGGCGTTCCCTGGAGGCGACGCGCAGCAAACTCACTCGAGCGCCATGAGAAATGAACCAGGGCTACCGGCCTGTGGACGAGGCAGGCTAAAGAAGTGAGTCCAACTACTACGGCTTGGATCCCTCAACATCGGTACGATGACTGGATGCAGCCTGAGAATTAGCCAACACTCTTAGGAACCACCGCATAGACATCGCGTGCATCCAGGAAACAAAATGGACAGGAGCCAAGGCAAGGGACTTCAGCGGTGGTTTCAAGCTGTTCTACAATGGCAAGAAGCCTCAAAACGGCGTGGGAATAGTGGCCCCGACGATATCCCCGCCGAAGCCTGGAAATTCCATGGCCAGGAAGGTATCACCGCCCTCATCTGCCTATTCAATCACATCATACCAGTGGCCTGGACTGCCAGCACCACGATTCCCATTTGGAAAGCCAAGGGCGATGTCACCGACTGTGCCAACTACCGCCCAATCCGTCTTCTATGCTATGCCATGAATATGATATTTGAACGGATATCCGAAGGCAGATTGTCACCATCACGCCAAACCAGTGTGGGTTTGTCAAGGGATTGCTGGTAGAGAAGCACAGAGAAAAGAACCAAACGGTCCATATGGCATTTCTAGACCTGGAGAATGCCTTTGACAGAGTGCCACACGAACTTATCTGGCATGCCCTATGATCCCATGGAGTCCCGGAGGCTTATGTCAACTGGGTCAATCTACTCTACACAAATGTCACCAGTGTCATCAGATGCCCCATCCATGGTCACTCCTATATGGTGATGGCATCTTCCTGGTGAATCAATCTTGAAGAGAGCAATGGAAGTCACGTTTGGTTGGGGATACCTTCCCAATGTGCAAGCATGGGTCAACGCCGGATGGACGAAGTGGCGCCAAGTAACGGGTACATTGTGTGATCATCAGATGCCAAACCACCTTAAGGCAAAGATATACATGACTGTAGTCTGCCCAGTTGCCCTGTATGGATCAGAGTGTTGGCCAGCAACTACGAAGCATGAACAGGCCTTGCATACGATGGAGATGAGAATGCTCAGGTGGTGCCTAGGTCTCATTCACTGGGATCATGTTATGAACGAAGACATTAGAAAGTGACTTGTCATCACACCCATCACTGAGAAAATGGCTACGGTGGTATGGCCATGTGAGGAGAAGAACACTCAGTGGCCCAAACGGCAATGCGGCAAGATCCAGGAGGCTGGCGGCCACGCAGCAGACCAAAATAAAGGTGGGTAGAAATCAACGAAGACCTTAAGATCATCAACGCAGCCCCGGACGACGCCCTCAACCGAGTCAAGTGAAGACGGCTTTGCAGCAAAGCGGACCCTGCCATGTGGGATAAACGCTAGGATGAAGAATCGCAATTAATCTCATATTTGCCATATTTAACTCTCAATTAATTGCACCCTTAAGTGTTTTTAATTGAGAATCTGTTTTAACACTCTTATTAACATAAGTGTGTAT
>JBBPDC010184589.1:0-15557 GCA_037974485.1 Hemigrammopetersius urotaenia | reverse complement strand
AGTCTTTGGCGATATGGATATTGCGCATGTTGATATCGCGATGACTGTAAATTTGCAATATATTGTGCAGCCCTAGTTGAATAGAATCAGTTCAAATGAAACAAGTTATTTGGAAGTCATGCTGACCTGAAGCTTCATGTGTTACATTTACAAACTAAGATTAGTAAAATGTAAAAATGTGTTCAAATGCTTTTAAAAGACTGATAACTGGTCCAGGTTGACAGAAGCATTTTGGGGCTTTTCTGCTTGTGGTTCTATTGTCCAGAGCCGAGTTCTTCACACCATTTCTTGAATGCGTTGCACAAGGTAGTGTTATCAGTGTCATTGAAGATTTCTGAAAGACCAAGTGGATTATAGTGATTATAATACAGTACATTACATTGTGATGTAAACACAGTACCGTACTCAGATTAACCACACCATTAAAGTGAGGGGCATTGACAAACTTACCATGGCAGCTGTCAGGGTGGTATATTAAACAGTCAGTCGGTCTAGTTACACCTTATTATTGTATATTAACTTTTCAGCATACAGTGTCACATGGTTCTGACGTCTGACTACATTTCATTGAAGTGTGATAGAACGTTCCACACTGAACATTCTAACACTTTTAATTCCTGATCAACACTGCAGGTTAATGGAGATTCAGGATTACAGTCGATACACAGCTGTCTTTATTTATACTTTTATACATCTAAAAGTCAAATAAAGACACAAAGACTCACTGTTTGGCACTGTGCAAGAAAACTCATCAGTTTATGCTGTTGAGCCCCCTGACACGTCAAGCAACATGTATAATGTAATTATCATAATCACTAGAAATTGAGTATCACGTTTTTACAGGTTATTTATTTGGTGTCACTACTCACTGTACGTCTGTAGTCATAAACAGAGTTTGAGGCTCTGTATTATTTCATATCTCATAGTTTTATTGTCTTTACTCTTAGTCTAAAATAAGATTTATTTTTGAGTCAAACTGAATTGTAGAATCAGAATCAATTCAAAGGACTTTCAGAATAACTCAAAATTACTATAACAAGGACTTAGTTACTTTAAAAGAATCAGAATTACTTTAACAGAAATAGAATCATTTAAGCGGAACAAGATTTGCTTTTTCAGAATTAGATTCATTTTATCAGAATCACTTCATCAGAACTGGAATCATTTCATTAGAATCAGAATGTTTTCAACAGAAGAGGTGATTTTCAGATTATTTGGTTGGAATTATTCATTTCAAATGTGGAAAATAATCATAAAAGTAACTGTAAAATCCTTCTATCAGTCTATTCTAAGTGTTCTGGTGTGTTTCTGGTGACCTGCTCTGCCGAGTCCAGTAGGTAGAGGCATCCTGACCCTTCCACCGGAGTGTTTTATCCGTTCCTGGAGGGATTTCTGGATCAGCTGGAGGGAACACTGCTGATGCCACACCGGAAGCTCCAGGAGTTTCATGCAGCGGACGATGCGTTGCAGCTCCTCCGGAGTCAGAAGACCTCGCTCCCGAGCCACGAACAGCATGAAGGCCATGTCAATGTTTACAGCTTCTCCATGCAGCAGCTCAGGTAGCACCGTCTGCAGCACAGACACCCACACCTCATTAAAGACACTGTCTGGCAAAACTCCAGTACCCCAGTGCCCCCACACCTATTTCACCATTTCCAGCTCAGGACTGATGAGATGTCCGAAGTCCACCAGCCGGTTCAGGTCATCCTCCCACAGGTTTGGGGCCAGCTCCTCCAGCATGGTCACTATGGCATCCCGGGTCGCCAGTGTTGCAGGGCACCCGCGCTCAGTAACCGTACCCATGGACTGGAAGGCGGAGTCCAGCAACATACGCCCCTCTGTCTCAAGAATCTCCAGCAGACCTTTATCCTTCATCAGGGCCATCTAGAACAAACAATCAGCACCGAAAATACATTAATAACCACTTAATCAGGATTAGAATGTCTTAATGTCAATGTCTGTGTCTTTTGTCAGTGTTTAGTTTTCACAAAGTTTATTGGTTCTGTTTTCCTACTGGTTGTTTGTGTCAAGCCCCTTGTGTGTTGTAATAGAAAAGCCAGCATGCGGATACCAATCACCAGTCCTGTTCTAGGGTCAGCACGGACCTTGTCTCCTGTCCAGCACTCTCTTTCCTACTCAGTGCTACTAATGGCAGGCGCAATGCGGACTGAGCAGAGAGGAACTAAAGCTGAGGCTAAGGCATCCAAAGACTATTGCAGTGAACGGTGACTGTCTCCCTCTCCCTCTCTGTCTGTTCTCTGTCTCTGTAGACGTGACTGGTTGAGCTGCGTGGCCAATCAGCTGGTGAACCTTTCCGAGGCGCCCGCGGACTGCAGAGCTTTATCTACAGGCCTCCGTATTAGAGAGCCTAAATGCAGCCACACAGCTGAGCGTGTCCCTTAAACCCCTGCCTGGCATAGAGTGGATGGACTTCGGTGATTTGTCTAAAGCTTGTTTGTTAGATTGAGGACTTGTTTTGATCGGAGCTCACGGAGCTCACCCTTGGTTCTAAGTTTTGATTAAACTCTTTTGTTCCTGATGTTTCTCCCACAGTTTCGTCCTCCTTGTTTGCACTAACATGACAATACTGAAAAATTAACTTGAGATACTGAATAATTTGTAGTAAATGCAAAACAATATAATTTATAGCAAAGTTATAGCAAAATATACAATCAATGTACATGTAATTAGTTGAGTAAATATGTAGCTAACTGCATCACTGCATTTAAATAGAATCAGTTACATAATAATAATGCAATAATCTGAGGGTTGAGTGACTAACCGTTTCTCTAGTCCAGTCCATGCAGTGGTACCTTTAACATTTCGGCCATTCCATTGGAAATGTGTTTCCGTGGGAGGGTCTTTATGAAGCTCCTGTCCAGAAACGAGGCGACAGGGGGACAGTAGGAGCCAAGTTTGTTTTTGCCACTGCAGAAGTTGACCCCGGTTTTGGCCCCCACGCTGGCGTCAATGTAGGACAGTAGGGTGGTGGGGACGCGGATGTAGGGGGTCCTCCTGCGGTACAGCGATGCCGCCAGACCAACAACATCTAAACAAACTCCTCCACCAATTGCAATAATTGGTTCTGACCGCCTGTCAATGCCAAACCTGTGATAAGACAAGTCAAACGTAAAGTTAAAGTAAACTCTATTGTCATCTCAAATTTAAACATATACAGTAACCGTTTACGTTCCAAGAGCACCTGCGTATAGTGAAAAACTGCATTGTTGTGTTGTTGACATAAAAATGCCTATTTTCATATTGGACATTCACACAGATTTAATTGTAAACTCATTAGCCTTTAAGAAAATGTAAAGGAAAACCCTTATTCACACTGTACAGCTTACACTGAACTCCTGCAGTGATAGAATGTAAATACTGATATTATCACTGTACAGACTGTACTGTTATTCATGCACCTGCATCTTCATTGGCATAAGCAGTTAAATACAGTAATACATTCATTTAATTTACACTAATAAAAATACATGAAAAAGACAAGAACATTGCAGACGCTCCAAGGGGGAAATTCTGGGCAGCAGCCAATCAGCACCAAGGAACCATAAATAACGTGCTCAGATTGGCTACTTTCAAATCTTGCGCCTCTGAGTACAGCGGAATTTCACAATTTCAAGATGCACTTTCGTTGTGTTTCTCTCCACAGTACCAAAACATCTATAGTTATTTTTTTATATGGAAATGTAACTAAATGTATGTTATTAGTAAATTATATTTTTGTCTAATTTAACACAAATATACGAACATTTATATATTGCCACGAAAAAAGCTGTGACGCCTGGGACTCATCTGCCAAAACCCCTCGTTTTCTTGGGTACATGGCGGGTATGGGTTGGATATGGGTCAGATACAGCTTGTGTACAGCATGGGTACGGGTCTGGTAAATGTTGGGTATGGGTCACTTTATTTGTAATGAAAAATTGTTTGTATGGCGCCATTCCTTGTGCCAGTGGAAAAGTGCCAACAGAAGGGATCCTCGGAGTTCATCATAGACATCACAGTCAGTTCTTGATAAAATTTTGTTTAATTAGAGTCAGTTTTCAGCATAAGATTCAGTTAATTAGCCTGTGACTTATTGATTGATTGATTGATTGATTGATGAGTTGTTTGGTTGGTCAGTTGGTGGGATGGTTGATTGGTTCGTTGGTTAATTGATTGGTTCATTATTTATTTTCTAAAGGAAAGCTGAAAAATGGTAATGTATAAATGTTGATACCTAAACCCCACAGATAGGCCTTCAAACCAGAGAGGAAAGGGACTACAGCCCCTTTAAAAAGTCTCAAAGTTTACCGGTGAACCTCTTCCAGGATTTTGCAGACCAGCTCGATCCTCTTGTTCTGCTCTGTGGTGGGCAGAGGAAGGATCTTATATGTGACTCTCCACGAGTCCAGGTATGCACACACCTGGGACCCGTAAAGGTCATTAACAACTTCATCTATAACCACAAACCGCCTCAGCTCCCTGCCGCCTCGCCTCAGAACCTCAACCTGTTGGGGGTCTGATATGTGACCGAACAGCAGGGTGTCATTACTAGTGTCCAGGAGCCCCTCACACTCAACGATTGTGTAGGTAAAGATGATGGGACTGACCACTGTCCAGGAAACTCCACGCCCAGCGCAGGACTCAAAGCTGGAGGACCAAAACAAAACACATTATTTACAATTAAAAGAATATTAAAAGATTAAAAATATCAGCAAACACTGGGTGCTGTCAATCAACTGGTTGCATTTTTTAATCCACTGATACTATTGTGACTTTCATTTTTGTGACTTTTTTAATGATTGCTAACTAATAATTATTATTGTAGCCTGAAGAAACAAATTAACAAAAAAAATTTGTCTTGCATCACTGATCTGTAAATCAAACACAAATTTTATGAAAATCACCTTGTCATGCCAGATTTAACCTGATGCAGATACTTTAATATATAATAATATTCGCCCATTTTTATATTTGTATACTGTGTTTCAGAAGCTGAACATATCGCTCACTTTTCAGATGTTCTGGCCCAAAGCAACTTGATTGCAATCTGTAAATGCATTTGAATCTTGAATGTTGAATATTATTATATTATATCATAGATTTTCTCAACAATAGCTGTAATAGCTGTTCCAGTTATAACCCATTCATTTGCTTATGATTAGATAATAAATGTTTCACGGCGTAAAGATACAAGGTTCCTAGATAAAAGTGTTCCAACCACCATTCAGCAACACCAGTATACAAGAAAATAGTATAGCTCTGATCTGAGGAACAGTAAATCTTTCCAATGTTACATATCAAATGCATACAGCTCAGTTGAAGTTAGTTTCAGAACACAACATCTCATAAGTATGTTTACTAAAGTCATCTGAATGTCTATCCTCAGTACACACTGCAGTGGGGCCTCTCACATAAAACACATGCACACACAAAAACATATGTACTTGTGAGCACTTACTGTAAGGTCAGTTCTTTAAATAGAAAAATATTTCAGCTACACACACGCACAGACAAACACAAACACCTCTGAGCTGCATGGCTCACATTTGCACTTTAATACACACTTGTACACACTTAACAAGAACAGAAGCATTAATAATAATAATAATAATAATAATAATAATAATAATAATAATAATAATAATAATAATAATAATAATAACAAAGTTACAATATCTATTGTATTATTGTAATGTCTATTACATTTCCAAAATGTGTGGTAGTAGGACTAATTTATACACACACACACACACACACAAACACACACATGCATAAATATGTGTGTGTGCGTTTAGCTAAAACTACACAAAAACTACTACTACTGCTACTAATAATAATATCTTTATTATCTTTTAAAAATTATTTCCTTGCAAAGTATCTATTGCAAAATATGTCCCCCAGGCCTGAATTGAATAAACAGGTTCAGTTCAGCAAAAATATGATTTTACTCACATTTTTGCATCTGACCGCTGTCCTTCACCAGGTCCACAGCCTCCAGCGTCTCTGCTCCACGTGCAATTTACTTTCACTAAACTGTATTCAGTAACATTTCCATTACTGATGGTGTGTTTTGGCTCATCTGTGTGTGACATGATCCTCCAGCTTTCAGGCAAACAGAAATATTACACACACACACCACTCACAGCAATTCACACACTCGTCTTGCGGGGCGGGTGGTGCTTAAGGGGTGCCCCTAACAGGCTATGGTCCCTTACAGCCATTTGCCATTTGTACAAACTGACAATAAGGCAATGGTGGAGCACAAAACAGGCAATAAATATATGTATAATACTCACTGGTAGCACATATACTGCCAATAGGAGAGGTCCTAGAACAGAACTTTAGGGAACACCACATTTTTTGCTTGTTTTGCTGGATAGAGTTTTTTAGGATCCAGACCAAAAGATGGTCATGACAATCAGGTATTCATAGGCATTTTCGTCTAAGGCAGCAGTTGTCAAATGATGTGCCATGGTGGTATTGCTTGGGGAAGTCAGTGGTCATCTCTTTGGTCATCCATGCATAGGCAAAGCCCCAAAAACTGTGTGCAGTGCTTCATGAGGAAGACCTGAGCATTGTCAATAGGCACTGATTCGTGCAGCTCTCGTTTTAGAAATAATAGCCATTTAATCAAACATAATTTAAGGCTACGTTCATTCATTCGTCTGACTAAACTCACAGGAATGTTGTATAAATTACAGAAGGATTTAAAATGAATAAATAAATAAAAACATGCTTACATTTTCAGTGTGCAGCAATGTGAGGAATGATCTAGAAAGTGTTGTGGAGGCTGCAAGTTCAGGTTTAAAGCTAACCCACAAATCAAGGTCTTTATAAACATCTGTAGCTGACAGTTCTAGACTTTATTTTTAAGGAAATAAACAACATTCACAAAACTCAGCAGATCCAAACTTACAAACATGCACATCCAAAAGCTGGTGTCATTTTGAAAAGAGCTAAAAGCATGTTTAACTGCTTGGATGCATGTCTTGACCTTGACAGATGTTGCAGCAGTATTAAAGTTATATCACCCCCTACCCTTCTGGTAGTGAATTACAGTCTGTCAGAACGACAGACATTTTTTCATTAATAAGTGATACAATGCTCTACAATTGCTGTGTGGATCAGATAGGCATTACAGAGCATCATTTAAGTAACAACAACTAATAAAAGTTGTTTTGACTCCTATGCTTCATGTAGCAAATTCAAATCTGTCAGAATCAGTGTGTCAATGTGTGGATTATATGTACATTTTGTTTTGTGAAAAAGTATTCTTTCATTTAAAAGGTACTATAAAACTTTTGTGTGGATTACATGAACATTCTAGAGCATTATGGAACACTTTTTAAATGGCATAGAAGAAGTCATTTAAAGCCCTCTATGTTTCCTATAGTGTATTATAATACATCTGTTACAATGGTCATATGAACATTATAGAAATGTAATTTTTAATTGAAACAGTGAGCCAAAAGCCGTATTGCCACCTACACTTCCTGTACTGTAATGCAATCTGTCATAATGAATGTGCGTATTGTATGAATGTTATAATTAGTGCTGGGCCATTAATGGCGTTAACGCGCGTTAACGGTGCGAGATTCTTATCGCGCGATAAAAAAAATATCGCCGTAATCCATACTTTTTATTATTATTTCATTTAAAAAAGTGCTATAAAGCTCTATAACGAGAGTGTGAATCTGCTGTGTCAGGAAATCATGCTTATTAGGGCAGGTTTTTTTTCATGCTTCCTAAAGCGATCCAGAGCCTTTTTTAAATAGTCAGACAAAGGGCTACAAAAGTATCAGGTGTCTTTTGTATGTTTATGCCAAATATGAAAAAACAGGCGCATCTCTAGATTTGGAATATTTGAACCATTTAAAGCTTTCCAAGCCAGTAAATGATCGATTTAACCTAAAGAACTTCCATCATGCACAGTGTTCCTCTCTACATTGTGGACTCCTCTTACTAGCTGTCCAATGTTCTCTCTTTCTGCAGAATGACTTTTGCCTGTCTTTCTCCATTTTGCCTCGTCTGTTATTCCACATAAGTCTCTCCTCCCCATTATCTTCCTCTTCCAGCACTCTGCTCCCCGCTTTCTGCAGTGGCAACATCCAAAAATGCAATCTGATCGACAACACCTTCTAGAAATGTATGTACTTCTGGCATTTACTTCTAAGATACATTCAAGTATAGTTGCATTAAATAGCTGGTTTGTTTATCACCAGCTTAATTCCATCTGGTTTATGTACCACTGGACAAAATTTCATTCTTCAACATAATGATTGGCCTCCCCAGTTTCCAGGGCTTACTCCTATTGAACTGCAGGGACTAGTTCCAAATGCGTTCCAGCAAATGAAACAGAACTGTCTGCAGACTTGAAAACATGCTGGGAGGGTTTGGGCACGTTATTTCCAAAGGTTACTGGGAAACAATCTGTGCTGCTGTCAGGCAAGGTCAAATCCATTCAGTTTCACTTACAGTGTATATTATTTCACTTCAAAACTATTTTTAAACTGTTTCTAATGCTTTCTTTTAAATCCATAGGTAGGCTCACACCGAACTGGCCTGCCCCAGTAAAAGGGGTCTAGTAACACTCTTGCCCTTAAAAGTAATATACATTCAACCAGTGCCCTCTAGAGGTAAGCACAGGCAAAGCCATAGGGCTACTGATTTATGATACAAATGGGCCTTTGCACTCAACTGTTCCACCAATCCTTTTCATTCCATGGTTCGTCCTGGAGCCTCCTGGGCATATTTTAGCAGGGTTAACGGTAGCACACCTCTGATATCTCCATAGCAAGCTCCAGCAGCTCGCTGGTCTCCTGGCAGGCATTCATTAGGCCACAGTCCAGGTCCAGTTTGCAGCTGCAACAGTCCTTCCCCTGGACCGGCTCACTGGAAACCTTGTAGAGTGTGTACGACGGGCAGCAGCGGGCCAGCGCTCGCTCACACATGTCTGGCAGCATCCTCACTATGTCTGTGAAACGGCAGTACAGACAGGCCAGCAGAACAGTGGCACAGTCCTCTGAGGAAACATTTACATTACATTTATCATTATGGCATTTAGCAGACGCTCTTATCCAGAGCAACATCAACAACACACACATTCCTTACACACCGTCACATATAATACACACCATGAAAAACCCTGTGCGAATTATTATATATGATATGGACAAAAGTACACCAAAAGGGACTTTAATGACTGCATTCAGTTGCCCGCCCTTTGCAGCTGCTATAATGTCCTCCCGTCTTCCAGAACTATTCTTCCATCAGTACCTACTGTTGTGGCTGAACAGGTTGAAATTCTCACAGCAATGTTCCAACCATAGTGTAAAGTCTTCCCAGAAGTGTACAGCAGCAAAGAGAGGACAGATTCCCCATAACACTCTTGATTTCAAAAGAAACATGTCTAAAACCTGTAATTTCTATTGTGGACAATACAAATGCCCACAAGTCAACATACACTATATGGACAATATAATGAGATGCCTGACCATCACACCAACATGGACTTTAATGACACTGTATTCAGATACATAGACTTTCATATGGAGTTGGTCCTCCTTTGCAGCTGCTTTAGTGCTCTGGACTCTGAGAGTTACTTCTTTTTCTATTACAAACTAAATAAAAAGTGAATGCCCTACAGTTGTAAACAGTTTTGGTTTTATATTTGAGTTAAGATTTACAATACGTATTTGAACTGTAACTGTATTAAACACTGCTGTTATAAAGCTCCTTATTTGTTTAAAGTGTTTACAAACCAAATGTTATTGCACATATAGCAAAATAATTAAATAATTTGTTTATATAGCAGTACTTTTAAAATAAAGGTGTGCAATACACTACTTTTGAATATATATAAGGCCCTTAATTGCTTTCTATTTTGCTTTGAATCAGCTTATTGTTGCAAAAGTACTTTTTCTGCCTGTCAAACTGTCTTATCTTCAAACTTAATTAAATGAAAGGAACAGGAACTAAGTCCACTCAGCATTCAGCACCAGTATACTGATCACCACCTGATCATCTGGAAACATCTGCACCTGTTTCTCCACTGGTTCAGGTCTTAAGCTGGATGTGCTTTGATATGTTACCTATTATTATAGATCAGGTGAGTGAAGACAAAGGCGCCTTCCTGTATTCAGAGTGAGACAAGACTGAAACAAGACTCAGTTTAACTGAGTGCTGCTTCTCTGTTATTATCTTCAGCATTCACCATCAATTATGCAGAACATACAGACAAACGCTGAGTTAAGTGGAGTCCATCAAAATTTCCTCAGCATCAAACTCCTACACTGTAAATGGCAAGGGGCAAAGAGCGAGAGGGGGAGGGGGTGGGAGAGGGGGAAAGTAAAAGAAAAAGAAAGAGAGGACACAAATAGAGAGAAAAAAGAGAGGAGACCGAAAAAGAGAAAGAGACAGGAAGAGAAGAGAGTGACAGAAAGAGAGAAAAAATAGAGAAAGGACAGAGGACAGAAAGAGGGAAAGGGAGCAAGAAAGTGAGAGAAAGAGGAAAGAAGATGATTAACATAAGCTGCACACTTACAGGAAGGTGTTTATGAAGAAATTTAACAAAGGGTTTTACAGAAGAAATGAAAGAAAGAGGTGTACAATGACAAGCTCTTCTATCATCACTACATTTTCGGCATTTATCAGACGCTTTTATCCAAGGTGACTTCCATTCCCTACCTACAGGGGACAGTCTCCCTGGAGCAACTTGGGGTTGAGGGTTTTGCTCAGGGACCCAGTGGTGGTATGCTGAAGGTAGGATTCGAACCCAGGACCTCATGGTCCAGAGGCAAGTATCCTACCCACTGAGCTACCTCCACCCGGGAGTCAAGAGGGTAGAGTGACAGTACATATAAACTGTATTTCACTTTAGTTTCACATTTTATGGATCAATATTTTAATGTTTCTTATAATTATTATTGTTGTTATTATTGTTTTGTTATTATTATTATTATTATTATTATTTGTAATGCTTAATTTATTGAATAAATGGTTTCAATTGCCAACATTCATTTTAAGAAACTTCTGAATCCTCAAGGTCTAATTTCAGGATGTTGATAAGTGTAGAAGAACATTAACACAATAAAGGTATTTAAACAATTTCTCAAAATTCAAATTTAAAATAAACTAGTTTAAAATGAAGGAATTTGTTTTTGCCCATGAGCAATGCATTGTGATGAATGGTGAGATGCTTCCTCACCACAAATGGACAGGAAAGCACCAGGAGTGTGTAATTATATTACACCTTTTAGGGGATACAAGCTTTAATGCATGGGTGGAGAAGAAACTGCACTTTAACTGAATGGAACACGACACATCCGGCAAATTCACTTGAGAAGAGGAAAAACAGAACCGTGAGAAGAAGAAGGAAACGACAACCCACATAACAATGGATCTACTGTCCATCAAAAGTTTGAGGACAAATTATTTCACTTTGATATTTTTCCTCAATTTTTTCTTTCTACTTTCCTAAAACCTTAATTTATATCATGTCTGTTACTATATTACATATATTTTATAAGCCACACTCATCTCTTCATATTTTGCTTGAATGAAGGACATTCAACGTTCTCTCATTTACAGCCCAGTCCCTGATCCTGACCAGTTTCAGAGAAATGTTATTTGTTTGTTAAGCCAATCAGTGACCTATATATTAACCATCCAAGCAGAACAAAGCACATCAAAATTAAGGTCTGAACCAGTGAAGAAACAGGTGCAGATGATTCCAGATGATCAGGCGGTGATCAGTGTACTGGTGGTGCTGAATGCAGACTGTTTGACAGGCAGAAAATATTATCTTTGCACCAATGGGATGAATCAAAGCAAAATAGAAAGAAATTAGACCTTCACACAGTACTATATGTTAACATTGCTGTGGCTACTAAGTATTTTCCATTGTAAATGACTCCACAGAATCCCAGATTTTACTCAAAAATATGCTTAGAAATGGACCTTTCACCCTATAATGAAGCATATTATACTTATGGTCAGTTAGTCATCCAAACAACTAGTTGAATAGGCATCAATACCGTATTAAAATAAAGTGAAGAAGAAGAAGAAATAAATGACTTATGAAGATCAATTATTATTGTGGTAGCATGCCGGCAAGGCAGATGGGAGATGTTCAGAAAATATCTGGTTGTATCTCACAAATTTCAGCACTAAAATCACCACAGCTTTCAGAATCTCCGCTCTCCCAGAACCGCACCTCAACCCTGCCCCGAAACTTCAAAAAGTTCTTCCTCAACTTTGCTTGAAGTCACAATTAACAGTAACAGTAATTAGTGCTTTTATGCACAGTATATTAGTGTGTTCCTTGTGGAAGTGCAGTATTACTTGTAGACACCTGGTTTAACGCAATCAATCCTTCATTAAATTAAATCAGGAGCTGCTGATGGAAATTCCAAGCAATGGCTACAGAAACCAAGGAGAAATTTAGAACCAAACCTGTGTTGTCCTTACCAGCTCACAAAACAAATAAACAACTAAAGCAAATTTTGATTTGTTATCATTTTTTCTAATTATAACTTTGCTATCAGAAAGACACATTAATTAAAATGGCTTCAGACAATTTGCATAGGTGCCTAAGACTTTAGCACAGTACTGTATTTCCTAAATGTTTTGCTTCATGTCATGGACATCCCCCTCCCCCAACCCTCAATGCACATGATCAAATCAGTAAATAACCTTGGTGTTATTTATTTACACTGATGAGGTCTTCACACACAGACGATATCCTCGCACACACATTAAATGAGGTCCTAACACACACAAAAATGAGGTCCTCATATATACAGTAAACCCTCATGAAGTCATGGTTCAGAGTTATTTTCTTAGAACCAAACTAATAATTGGTAATGGAAACCCCTGCAATTTTGTGGCAATATGTAATTTTTCATGCATTTTAGTGCTAAATTATTTAGAAATATATAATTTACTAATTTTGTAACATAATAACGTAAATTCAGCCACATTTACATATAAAATATAAATGTATACATATTTTGGTACTGTCAAGAGAACACAAAGAAAGCACATTTTGGGATGGTGAAATAGCCCTGTAGTCAGGGGTGGAAGGTTTGAGTAGCCAATTCGTGAGCGTTATTCATTTCTCCTTGCTGCTGATTGGCTGCTGCCCTGTGACACATCTCTGGCAGATGCAGTCAAGCATTCCCGCATAAGAGCAGTTTCCCACATGGATCTCGAGGGTTTCACTGAGTGTTCTCATGTTTTTCGTTTTGTTCTTCTTAAAGCCCTGTTTTTTATTACTGTAAATAAAATTAAATTATTACTGTATTTATTACTGTATTTGCCCTGCTTGTGCTTGCATGAATCACAATACAGTACATATAGGGGATAACATCGATATTTTACATTCCAGCACTGCGGGAGACAGCAGTTCAGTGTATACTGTACAGTACGTATACAGGTTTACCTTTACGTTTTTAAAGGGTAATGTATTAAGTTGAGTTTAAGATGAAATTAAAGTGTTTTGGAAGCATATTTAGGGGCATATTTAGGGTTTACATGATAAAAATAGGCTTTTTTTTTCACAATTCCTGGGTGCTCTTGGAATGTAACCTCCACCAATTTCTGAGGTTTACTGCACATTGATGAGGTCCTCACACACACACACACACACACACACACACACACCCTGATGAGGTCCTCACATACACACTGATGAGGTCCTTATAGTGTCTCTGCTTGTATCAGTGAGCTATGAGTGTGAAGAGAGTGTAGGTGTGTTTGTTAGTGTGTATGGAGGCGTGTGAGGTGTGTGTAGGTGTTTGTACATGTGTGTGGGGATGAAGGTGGGTCTGTACCTCCAGCATCTGGCTGATGGGAGTCGAAGGAGGTGAAGGTGCTGCTGGTCTGAGTGAGTTTCTCCCGCGGGCAGAGTGACATGCTGGACCCCGCCCACACGCTGCCCCCCTCTGAGTCCTCTGGCGACTGAGCCTCCACACCCACATCTGTCTCAGATATGGTGCTCAGCCTCCTAACTCCACTGACCACGGCCTGACTCATATTGACTCACTCTATGAATGAGAATAATAACAATAATAACAATCATTAAATATAATCACAATATTATTACTACTACTACTACTACTACTACTACTAATAATAATAATAGTCAATCATAACAAAGATAACAATATTACAACTACTGATACTCCCAATAATAATAACACTAATGATACTATTAGTTCTACTAGTACAACTACTAACAAGAACAATAACAATGCTACAACTACTAATAATAACTATGAATGATAAAAACATAACAAAAAAAATGTTACAACTACTACTGCTAATAATAAGAACAATAATAGTAGCAAAACATACCACTAGTACTACAAACAGTAATAACAAAATTAATAACAAAACTACTACTAATAGTAATATCAAGAAAAACAATGACAATACCACTACTACTACTACTAATAAATAATACTTATAATAAGAAGAATAACAACAACACCATAAACAATCCTACTACTACTGCTGCTACTACAAATAATAACAAAATTACACCTAACATATAAAATTCCAATGAGGTATTAATAGCAAAAAATGAAAGTGTAATTTCTACAATGTAAATAACGTGCAACTTGTATATTCTATAACACACAAAAGCATAAAAATCTATTAAAATTAAATAATTAATTTGATCAATCAATAATCATTAATTAATTTGTATTTAAAAATACAATAAATAAGAGTAAAAGATACAAAGCTGGACATCCCTGGCTGGCTGGTCCAGCAGCCTCGTGTCTCCTGGAGTCTGATAAGAAAACGAAGCAGGACTGAGCTGTGAGATCAGCTCTCACTGAGCTCCACCTCCCAGAGGACCAGCTCCGCTCCTGAGAGCAGGTTCACGTCAGCCAACGTTCGAAAGAACCTCTCATCTACATTAAAGAGACATCTTTGCATTTACATCTAGAAGGGTCTAGAAAGAGTCCATAACATGAAAAAATTAAAGTGTTAAATGGAAACACAATTTCAAAACAGGCTATTCAGTTTACATTTGGACATAAAGCTTCAAAAATTATTTATTTTCAATTAATTGCTTCTGTGATGTCACAAAAAATGGTCTATTTACACACATCAGCCTACAGCAGTTTAGCCTCAGACACTGATGTGATATGGAGTGTTTCCCCAAAGATTGCTTTTTGGACAAGGCATGATGCAGGAGAGCTAATAACAAGTTTGTTTTCATATCTCAGTCTTGAAGGCACAGTAACAAAAACAACCTGTTTAATTCTAAAGGACTAAAACAGTGCACATGTGAGTTAGGACTGTTTTTGGCATAAAACATAAATGCTATATGTGGAGGAAAACAAGTAATAAATGCAAGAGAATGTAAGATATAGGCTATATTATTTACTGTGCTAAAGCCCAGGCAGGGTTTAGGAATTGTACTTCTTTGTTCTGCAAGCTATCACAATTGTCCTGCCCTTCTTCCCCTACTGTCACGGCTGTGGGCCATAGATGGCCACCGTGTTTTATTTGGACTTTTATTTTGCCTTATGTCTGCTTTGTGTCAC
>JBBPDC010184551.1:0-15560 GCA_037974485.1 Hemigrammopetersius urotaenia | reverse complement strand
GTGCGATTAATCGCGAGTTAACTATGGCAAACATGAGATTAATCGCAATTAAATATTTTAATCTACTGACAGCCCTACATAAGACATTTATTCTCAGCACTTCACACCAATGGACAATAGCTTAGATACACTCAATTTTATTTCCATGCAATAAATAATGTCAAGGAACCAAGCACAAGCCATCTCCTATTGAAGATAAAGCGTTGTCCAGCTATGATGATGATATAGTCAATATTACCATGTCAGAATATTGACTACTCAGCAAATGTTTGGGACTCAAAGGGAAAATCCAATGTCTTTAAAATTCTGAATAATTCAAATATTGCGTTTCATTTAAAGTAATTCAGACTATTATGATGTGAAATGGTTAATTGTGAAGAAGCTTACCAACTGTGATGTCTTTACAGGGATGGTGATAGGAACCAGGAGTAATGATTTTTACAACAATATAGCAAATGTAACCTATATATGTGCTATCCAAAACGACAAGTTAACCTAAACAGACATTCTGTTTTGGTATGTTGATAATGGTAACAGAGTGGTAAATATGATTTAAAAGGGGTTTCCTAAAGTACTATTTTGCCTTAAGGAGTCCAGCATGTAGCTTTCTACCTTTGACTGATAAAAAAAAAATAGAACATTTAGTTCAAAATCTTCTCCTATAATAAATTCATGTTTCAGGCACTAATCAGCATATTCAGTGCCTTCTGTGAGTGATCTTTCAGAGACATTTGACTGGTTCCCATTAGCACTGCTATGAATAATTCTAACCCTGTAAGTTTCTCTATAATGGAGCATTTCACATCAAACCACTCTGACATTGTTTGCGTCTCAGTTTTCAAATAATTAAAAAAAATCTGAGGAATTCCCTCTTTAACCGGAACAGCGCTCAACATGACGAAGGCTGCTTTGCATGCTACTGAATACAATGCACTTGCAGCAGGTACTCATGATTCTCTATTTGAGGAGTTTTGGTGGGTAATGCAAACAGAGACACTGAGAACAATGTCGCTTCTGATAAAGCACCAAACAGAAACAGTCCCAGAGCAAATTGCTGTTTCAGCTAAACGGAAAAACAGAAATAGTCCCAAAAGCCCCTTGAAGCCCTCTGTGGTGTAGGAGAGGGAAGTCCAGGAAACATCAGCTTCAGCCGCTTAGGTTGACCTGTTCAGTGTCTCTGACACCAAAGAAGAACTGCCCGGTAAACTGCTTCAATCTTTGTGTTGTGTTGGTTTTCTTTTAAATGAAAACAAACACAACACCTCATCCAGTAACGATGATGGCTTCTTACAAGTCTGCACACTGTTGATGTCAACAAAATGTGGAAGACAAGGAAGTCTGCTGGACTTAGGAAAACGTTTAGGACTGGACTTCAAAATGGGAAATATAGACATCCTTACCCCATGACCAGAAAAACCTAAATGGCTGGATTGGGTGTTTCCTGAACTTCCTTTCTCTGCTTCAAGAGATTTTTGGGCCTGTTTTCATTTTACTGTTAAGTTGAAACAGTGCTGTATCCTGGGCTTTGTTCTGGGACTGTTTAGATGTAAGAGACAAAAAAGATCTATTGCCTTAAAAGGAGCAGTAATGTACACGACATTTCACTTATCTCAAGAAATCCTACTGTAGATGTGTTAAAATCACATTTATTTGTCTTGGTGTTAGTCCTCTCCAGCTGGACTGGGAAATTCATTCCTTTCATTTCATTGTCTGCTTCAACATGTTGATTAAATAGAAAAGGTAAGTAGTTTTGTGTAAGAATAAGTGGTTTGTCACCTTGCTCCACAGGCCTGGGTGCAGACAGGCCACGAAAGCACAAATTATGTTCTGAACCAGAGGCAGAGCGTGTTAATTGGGGTCAGCCTCTCACACAGGGAGTGGGTGCAGAGTGGGGTGGGGGGTAAGTGGAATTGTAAATTAGGTAACTTACAGGGTAGAAGGCTAACACATTTCCATCACACACCACTCATGGGCTGTCAGTCTCATCAGGGTGTTCTAAATATCACAGAAAACAAAGTAATGTATGCTGGTTTGATAATAAATGCTTTACAAATAATTATATAAAGCGCAACAATATTATTTAAACATTTCTTTAATGCAGATTGCTTTTGTGATCAATAAATCCAGCCTGCTATAGCTAAAAAAACAATTTTATTATCAACCACATGAGTACTGCTATAAATGATATATGTACATGTGGGTGTGTGTATCAAGGCATGTACTGCAGAAGACCTCTGAAGTTGTGTTGTATTATCTAGCACCAATACAGTAGCAGTAGATCAATTAAGTACTGTTGGTTGTGAGGTGGGGCTGTATAAAGTCTTAGGTTGCAAACAGTCACAACACTCTAGTGATAAAAGTTACCACACTTTGTAATCATGAATGAGATTGATGATTGCTATATTTATAATTGCTATATTTATTGAAGAATTGAGATCAAGTTGTCCTAGTCAGTGGTCCTATTAAATAAGCACTTTGTCATGGTAGTGGTTAACATAATAATACGGCTACCAAAGGAATAAAATCACTTCAGTAAGCAATTTGATATCCATGCTATTCAAAATGTATTGTTTTTCAATGTGTTAAATATTGAGATCAGTAAAGGACAAAGCAATTTTTCTTATTTTCTCATTTGATAGCAACGCTGATCACTTTCACAGCCTGAGCTTACAAAACTGGAAAAATGTCAAAAAGAAAAGCAAAGTAATAAGCTTGCACTTTCATTTATGTGCCTTTCACAGTGATGTCTGTATGTAACTCTTCTGCCAATGAACACTCAGAAACAGATATATTTAAAAGTCACTGGGGTGGTGCCCTCAAAGCATAATTGTGTCATATTAATTCGAACCTGTTGAGAACCTGTTCAGGATGTTTTTCCATCTTTCATCCTCTGACCACTGGGACAGGCTCCACCATCCCTGTGTACCCTGATTAAGGACAAGTGATTCAGATAATGAATGGGTAGATGGTTTTGAAACAGTTATGCCCCTTTCCTTTGCAAAAACACATGTTGGATACAATTGGACATTTAGGGCCATGCTATAAACTTAATTTTTGTTTGCTCCTATATAAGGAACTAGTAACTGGTCATCTGCTATAACAGAGACAATTGCAGATATAATCTGGGTCTATATATTTCATGCACAAGGCTGCCCTCTGGTGTATGTCAGAGTTTATCAAAGGCGATTTACCAATCACACAACCCTGACAAAGTTGTGTTTCTCTTAAAGCAAATCCAGTTGAAGTAACATGGAGAGCATGAATATCTTATACATATATCTCCCAAGTCATCAGTGGTTGTACAAAAAATTCCCCATTCATGTTCCTGAAACTTACAATGACTATGCAGTAGTAACGTGGTGAGTTCACCACACAGTGAGAACAATGTGATTCCCCCCCCCTGTATTTTACCTATTCACCCAAGGGTCCCCTTGCTCAAGGGTCCCTCACTGGTGTCACTGGAGTCCTGGGATATGAACCAGACCTCCTGGTGGTAGGAGTAGTAATACTACTTTTTCTTTCTGTGCTGGGTAGTAGTAACTGTTTTTCTTTATTGTTGTTCACTGATCAGTGGGAACCAAAAAAAACGTTTTGACCTGAGCAATGTATATGTGGCACACCCAAAATAGTTGACTACAGGTCTGAAGGTGTATTATTATTGTTGTTTAGCATTTTCATAAATATTTTCCAACTATTATCACTTTAGAACTGCTTAGTGCCTAGAAGGAACAAAAACGTGACACAGGTGGAGCAGTGGCATCCTGGCTGCTAAGGGGGAGGACCCACATGCTCAGCCCTCAGATGCAACTTTGGAAGAAGTGTGGGAAAGCAGCAGCCTGTGTCATCTCCTTTTAAATAAAAAGGTAAATAAAAAGGAGACAGGCTGCTGATTCCCCACAGTTCATCACTTTATTTACAAAAAAATTATGACAAAAAATACTTTTTTCTTTGCCTCAGTGTGGTTCATCAGTAAATATGTTCCAATACAGTTACCTTTATGTAATTCACACAAATACATTCATACATTCACATTTTCACCTTTACACGAATGATGAAAGGCCCCTATGGCTGATTAGTGCAATGACATGAAAATTCCATAGTATAGTGTGTGTGTGGGTGTTTGAGAGAGAGCGCGCGCTTGTGTGTGTGCGTGAGAGTGGGTGAGCGTATTTATATTCATTTAACTTCGTGAAATAACTGTCTAAAACCAGTGTCCGGGAGCTCATAACGCTAGGTTCAGCTTGCCGCTTTATTTATTAGTACTCTCACCTGACGTCATCATCTAATTATTCTCTCCTCTGACCTGCACGGATTCCTCTTATGATTATCTATCTCCCCATCTGTCCTTAGTTCAGTTCTCCTTGTATTTATAGTAGTCACTCCCAGTAGTTCAGCATGCAGCATACATTCACACCACCCTGGTCCATGTCTTGGGTTTCTTGTGTGTTTTATGTGCCCCCCCGTGCCTTGTTTATTTTCCTGTTTGTTATAATAAACCCTATTAAGAACAGAAGCCTGCGCTGGACCCTGTCAGGACAGGACCTGAATGATAGATATGATATAGATAGCCTTTATTTGTCACATACACAGTTACATGCAGTGAAATTGGAAGAGTTGCTGCCGGCGTGATGTGACACAATGGCGACTTTCAAATATAACTTTTATACTTAAATTCAAAATCACACAAAAACAAGTGATCAAACAAACATCAATCATGAGTTGCAGACACTACAACAAGGCCGGGGATTCTTCCCAGTACTAACCTGTAAACAGGTAAATAAAAAGGAGAGGACACAGGCTGCCT
The DNA here is from genome assembly GCA_037974485.1 of Hemigrammopetersius urotaenia. Taxonomy (NCBI): domain Eukaryota; kingdom Metazoa; phylum Chordata; class Actinopteri; order Characiformes; family Alestidae; genus Hemigrammopetersius; species Hemigrammopetersius urotaenia. The sequence goes on along the minus strand of JBBPDC010184551.1, from coordinate 10,756 downwards.
GCTTTCCCACACTTCATCCAAAGTTGCATCTGAGGGCTGAGCATGTGGGTCCTCCCCCTTAACAACCAGGATGACACACATTTTTATTCATTCTAGGCACTATGCTGTTGTAAAGTGATAATTGTTGGACAATATTTATGAAAATACTAAACAACAGTAATAATACACCTTCAGACCTGTGGTCCCCTGTTTTGGGTGTGCCACATATAGGAATATTTATTGTTTGGTACAAAGGAGTATAATGACAACCAGTTAGATCCACAATTATTGGCATCCATGGTACAGATTTGGTGTCCCCAAAATCCTAATATCTAACGCAAATCTTCAGTAGTCATTTTAAGATTTAAGACAGTTTGTCCCACCTCTCAGCCTCTCTAATAGTCTGAGCGTCAGTGAAGCATTGAATGTTTATTAGATCCTGAACACTCTAGGCAAAAAAGTGAAATATACATGCAAACATGCTTCAATTACATTTGTAAGTTTCTAGGGAGCACCAATAATTGTGATTTTGTTCACTTCAATGAAAGCTTAGACACCTCCCATATAACTGAGGCAATTGACTACAAAGGTATTTCACGTGCTTCATTCAGCTTAAAGTCACGTGGTGCAATTAATCAGCGTACATTTTTTAAACATTGTTATTCTTTCTGTGATAAACTGATTGAAATTAACATGTTATTTGACACCCCAACTACTAACATTTTGTAATTCTGCTCTACTAATCAGCATTAAAGAATTGTCGTCCCATATTCACTGTTCATTCCATAATCTATGAATGCTTCTAACAGATCGCCCTAATTTGCATACAGCGCCATTAAAATTATTTGACTCTTCACTTCTCTATTACTACTTATGTCACAGTACATGCTTTAAGGTCTTGAAACAAAAATGGAATACAGTAATCCCCCGCTTTTCATGGGGGTTATGAGCCAAGAACACCCGCGTATAGTGAAAAAAGTGCCTATTTTTTATAGTGTAAACCCTAAATATATCCCCAAATATGCTTCCAGAACCCTTTAATTTAATGCATTACCCTTTAAAATGTGAAGGTAAATAAATAACCAGAATCAGAAAACGTTATTGCTTAAAAAAAAGCATTAGTGGTTAGCATTAACAGCGTGTGGCGAGCCAAAACAAAGACTCATACAAAAAAAAAAACAAAACGCTGAAATAACACTCTCTACCCACGTGTTTAAACAGGGCACAGCTTACTAATACTAAATAAACTGAGATAACTGTTGAAATTTGGGGTGGGTGTTAAAACACTAAAATACAAAGACAAGACACGGAGCAGTCATGCTATGGCAGGCTTCTTCTTCTTATCAGTGTATTACTGTAATGCAGTTCGATTCACAGATAAAAATCCGCGTTAGACTGAATCAGCAACTGCTGATCCGTGTAAAAGTGAGGGATTACTGTATTAGGCAAAGATAACCTTATCAAACAAAATCCACTGCTGACTCAATTTAATTCAGATAACTGAGAATTAATTTAATTGAGAAATTGATGATCTACTCATTTGAGCACTTTTACTGTTGACTCTCGTTCTTACGTTGTCTTCATTTGCACTGATCTAAGCTGCTAATCTCTTGCTAATGATTTGATGTAATACCCTTTCAGAACAGAAACATTCTTACATAATAAACATGGCTGTGTTGTGATCTGTAGTGAATGAAGAGAGAAGGTTGAGGAGACCCTGGAGAGATATGCTCTGGAAAGGAGAGGAATTAAGGTCAGTAGGACTAAGACAGAAGACCTTTTGTGACAGTCACGTACCAGCAATAGGGACAGTGTACATAACAGGTATGAGTTGATAGTTTGGAGACAGTGGCACTGATGAAAAGACTGGAGGCAGAGCTGGATTGGGAGTGATGACAGGATCAAGAATGAGGGACTGCTCGAGTTGGACCATTTAGGAAAAGTCAGAGAGGTGAGATTGTGTTGGTTTGGAGGAGAGACTCTGAGTCTGTTAGGAGAAGCCAAGGAAAAGAAGAAGGGGACGGCCTAGTAAGGGGTTTATGGATGTGGTGAGGGAAGTTTGTGTGAGAAAGGTAGATGCAGAGGACAGAAGGAGATGGAGATGGTTGATCCGCTGTGGTGACCCCTAATTGACAACAGCCGGAAGTAGAAGTAGAAGAAAGGGCTCTCTTTCTAATCTAACATTTTTATGATCTAAAACCATTCGCACCAACATTTTCCCAATAATACAGAAAATATTGTATCATTCAAAACACTAGTGTCACACTGACCATCAAGCATCAATTCCATTTTAAAATGTAGCTGTACAATAGTGGCCCTACTTAATCTAAGACTTAGTGCACTTTTTCAGTTGAATAATGTGCTCAATGAACTCCCTGAGCGCTCCACGGCCCGGTGGGCTCTGGCATGTGTAGTCAGCTGCATTTTGTGCGACCATAGGAGCATCCAAGGTCACTGCACTCAGACCGGCCAGGTTCAAGCAGTCCACATCTGGCAGATCATTTCCTGCAGAGAGAGGAGAATCTGTTCTAACAATGTTTGTTGCAAACAAATATTAGTTTACATTATATGAGTCCTTTAAAGGATGCCTTGGTTCACCTGATATGATTTGGCATAATCCGTGTTTAGAAAAACAGCTACTGTCAAGTCCTGTAGGTGTGTCTGAGCATGGAATTCACCAGACTAGACTAGTTCAGTCTGGCACCAGAACTAATCGCCTCTTGTGCAGAATATCTAAATACATGACTTAGTATTTGGAAGAATATTTGAAAAAAATATTTATTGCCATGCCCTTACCATTCAGAACTCGTATTTAAGGCTTACACTGAAAATTTTGGATGGATGAGTAAAATAGGCTCTTGTGGCAAAATAATTATCCACATACCTAGGTAGGCGACTTCTTCCCACTTCAGCTTCTTCTCCTTCATTAACATCTCAACCTCCTTTTGCTTTTGCTCCTTAAAGTGCCTCATCTTGCAGCCTGTCCTCTGGGACAGTTTATCTGCAAGCTCCTGTGGTACTGGGTTCTCACTGGAGTATATAAAAATCACCTGAGAAGACAATGTGGAGGAAATCAGTGCAAAATAAAAGTATGTTAGCCAACCCAAAGTTCTCCAATGTGACCCTCCTCTGTACTTTATGATGAAAAGTATTTCTTTTCCCAGCAAGAAATTGTCAAAAATAACGTTGAAATATATTTTTAAAAATAAACATTTCTATTAGCACTACTGGATAAAAATATTTCCTTTTCATCCACTATACATTTTTTTTCCTAAAGCTGACTTTGCACAGTGAAACTGAAGAAGTGAAACAGAAAGTGAACCAAAAGAGCATCTGTGTTGAGGAGAGAGGCAGAGCAGTAACTGTGGAGGGTTATCTGCAGCAGTTGAACCAACTAGTGTAACTAAGAGAATGTGCAGCTGGGAACGGAGGAAATACTTTTCTGGCTCAAGATTAGGTGTGCTGGTGGGAGGGGGTGGTGAAATATACTAAAAGATTATTGGTTCATATAATCTTTCACACCCATTGATGTATCAGTTTAAGGTGGGGAAGAAAACATTATGAGGAAGCAAACATTTTGTCTTTTGAATATCATGGCAGTAGGTTGTGGGTAAAGTGATTTCAGGCAACTCTAAATGTTTGAACATCTAGACTATTAATTATTATACAATTATATAAAATATTAAGCGTTTTTCAGTAATAGTCCTGTAGGTGTCCTGTATATTCTTCCAAATACTAAGTAATGTATTTATATATTCTGCACAAGAGGCCATTAGTTCTGGTGGAGGGCTGAACTAGTCTAGTCTGGTGAATTCCATGCTCAGACACACCTACAGGACTGGCCATGGAAAGTTTTTTATTTATCGAGACTCCTCTTCAAACCTGGCAATTAACAGATTAGGTCAATAAAAATCAAAATAGCGCAGAAAACAGCATGGAAGAAAACTGACTTTATGCAAAATTAGTCATTTCATATCAGTTACACAAACTATGACAACAAACTGTGTCAGCAGTTTATGGTAAAGATGAATAAACACATCAGCATGGAGAGAGTGTCACAGCATATACAGCATATGCTTCTTAGATTACTACTGTTTTTAACTAAGGCAAATAGACTCTTTTTGACCACCATATCAGCCTCGTCAGAGGCCATCAAAGTCACTGCACAAAGTTAATTTGACACCAGCTGAAGTCCAGGATCCTGCCGTTTAAGGCTGCTGAACACACTGATGATATATTTTCAGAGCTCACTTGTGGCCAAACCAGCAGCGGCAATGCTAAATGTCAACATCAACAATCAGACATGTGCATTTAAATGCTCTGTTCTAGGATTAAGAGGAAGAACTTCATAATAAGTGAAGGAGATAACACCAGTACATGCTGGGTAGAGAAGTGGACACAAAAGCTGGGGTATGAGTGGCGTGTTTATGATGTTAGAGGGAAGCAGGGAAACCAAGAAACCTCCTCTCATGTGTGTACTTCCACACGATTCTGCAAGTGCATCAGTACATGCACCATCATAGATGTCACTGTTCCACCTGCAACTAGCTAGCTTTCATTAATGTGTCATAGACAAACACATATCAGGTCTGCAAATGTCACAGCATAGAATTTATTGCTGGAGCACACCAGGGTAAAACAGGAACTCCTGGGTTTTATGTTGGAAGGTAAATAGACTAGAGTACCTCAATCCAGCACTAACAGATGTGATTTTTTTTTTTTCCCAGTACAACCTTCATGAAATGTATCTAACTACTGAATGTGATTGGACATGATAGAATCCATTTAATAAACCTTACCTCCATTCCTTCTTTTTGTAACATATCGATACCACACAAATCTCGGCCGTTAATGGACACCATCTCCTCTCCACTTGCAGACATATATACTTGGCCATCAGTCAGATACCCTGATACGTTGCACAGAAGCAGCTGCACCAACTCTGGTTTGTTCTTGCCAAAGTAACCGAACCTGAATAAAACACACATACACACCCCAGTTTGTTTATCTTTAGGGTTGTGGTAGCCCAGCAGTTGAAGAATGTGTATGTGGCCATATACCCACAAAGCATATAAGGCTATAAAAATGGAAGGCATTATAATTAACATAAATCACCTTAGAACTCTTTGTTCTGCTACAGGCCAATCTATGTCTACATCGATATCAACACTGTACTCAGGTCGCATCTCAAAGTAGGCCATCCTCCCTCCCTATAAAACAGGAAAATTTTAGATTCAAATGTTAAATTGTAATGGAAGGTCTTTTCACAGACCACATGAGAGACAATAAAATAAACAGACACTGCTTGGAGCCTGTGCTAAAGAAACAGGTTCAGGAAGTAATACTGCAGCTTAAATACAGAAATTTTATTTTAAATCTTATTATACATGACAAGCACAGAACTATTCATCCAAATTCAGTACCTGATCTCACTAATGCTCTTGTACACTGAATCCAACCAAATACTCACAGCAATGTTTCAACATTGAGTTGGAAACCGTCCCATGCTTCTTCATATTTACTTTAATATAGCTAATATTTAAAACCATGACTCACCTGCAAAAGTCCTTTTTTTATAAGCTCTTTTGTGGCAAAATAAAAGGATCCATTTTCACAGAGTTCTCCATCCCAGTCTTGACGACGTGGCCTCCTGGTTGGGTCCAAGTTCAGAGGCGTAGTGGCAGTGTCTTCTGGGGAATTAGTAATCAAGAAAATGCTTCAAAAGAGCATTCGGTACTTGATGTGCAATAGCTCAGACTTCGATAACTCAAAATAATTTTAACCTGTGAACCTTGAATTTGGTTTGTGATTCTTTTATAGCCTAAGAATGTAATAAATACATGCAAATATTACAACTGTTACACAAATTTCTACTTAGTGTCTAGATTTTTAAAAAAGTGTGATTTTGGATCACACTGCCAAGAACTAGTCTGTGAAAACAAACTCAACCGCCTCCAGGGTTCCACTGCACAGTCAAGTTTTGGTGTTTTTTATAGTTCACAATGAATCCTGACTCTTAAACCACATTGAGAGAAGTTTGACTACAAAAGGCCCATGTACAGCACTCCGGATAAGAGCATCTGTCAACAGCTGTAAATTTTAGGAATGTATTTACAGACAAACTGAATTTGTGTTTGTTAGCTATGTCAGTGTTGTATCTCTAGTTTTAACCTAAAAATGTGGACTTCAAACATGTCTTACATGAGGTAATGTCTGTAAATGTGAAGAATTTTCTTGAAAAAAGGACCACCAAAATAAAACAAGGTCTCTGCCAATAGAACTCCAATTCTACCTGAACATCTACATGCATCTACTGGAATATTGTCAATTACAAATAATTATTAGCATTTCTACTGACCAATTTCCTATGCAAGGATGGAAAAAAAACAACTGTAACGTACAAATAAAAATATAGTTTCTAGTCCATGCTTAGGCCCAATGCGTATCTGAGAAACTGGTCCCGTTGGTCATTTTCAGGATTTACTAACCTTTCTTTACCTCTTGCCAACGGAAGTGATGTCGGCGTACAACCGAGAAGACAGACTCGTAGCCTTGCTTGGTCATCATCTCCACAGCCTGCTTCAGGTGCTTCGGCTGAAGGCATGGAGAGGTAGCTTGGATGTTACAGATGATATCCACATCTGCAGGAGAGAACCAACCCCAGTTTAACAGTGACCACATTCTAAACCATAATTCCAAGAACATACCCATTCAAACACAAGCTGGTTTGTATAAATATGAAGAGGGTGACCAAAGGCAAACAAAAAAGGCCATTGGGACCTCAATTGTGGGAGCTAATGTCAGTTAATATGAATGAAAAAAGCTGAATGAATTGTAGTTATCAGGTTGGCTGCATACCAAAAGACAAACAACACCATAAAATTCAGCCAGTGTGCTGTTAACCATTAAACCATGTCAGACATCTGTGGAGCACATACCCCTTTTATCCCTGTTTCAGTAGAAAGCAGGGGTTTAACAATACAGTCAACTCACGATGATTAAGGGCAGGGCTCATGGTTCAGCACACACACTATGTTTTCAGCAAAGCAAAACTAAAAATGCAACATTCCCATATTTAGAAAGAAATCAAAATGGAAAAAGATGACTATTCATGTATGGCACAATTTACTTATGAAACTAGAGCTGGGATTGTGGGGGAGTTTGACTGGTTGACTGGATTGATATGAATGGTTAATATGAATAGTACAATTACATCAAACATAATTCGTACGATGCTTATTCCTCGCAATGCTCACTGTCACATTTCTTGCATCGTGATGTCATGACACTTTGATGTATTCTTTCGCCCCAAGGAGAAGCCCACCACATATCTCTCTATTTTATCATAGTCCACACTTCCCTTTCAATGAACTTGTGTCCTTTAACTTATATTACATTTCGAATAAGGATGTAAACCCATTTCACGGCACCGTAGATTAACAGGTGATTAAAAGAATTAAAAATAAATCATAATCCATTAATTAATACTCGGGCTTGCCTGGATGAAGTCTGGAAAATTCACGCAGAGTTTCGAGGGAGGTCGATGTGTCTTTGGAAACTTCTGGACTCCTTCTGTGCACTCGAGCCCCCCACTTCATGGCCACTCTCTCAATCTCATCGTGGTCGGTGGACACCCATACACTGGCCGGACAGATCCAGAAAACATTACTGCAGTGTTTTTCCACCTAAGAGCATGGGGTCCCGCTATTCATACCGTGTGTTTACAGCTGTGTTAGACTGTCCCTCTATTTACCTGTCGAACACCTCAGAATCCACGGCGGCTCTTAAAACCCATCCGATCAGGGGCACTCCTGCGAGCATTTTGATGTTCTTCAGATGAATGCCTTTACTGCCTCCTCGGGCCAGGATCACTGCAGCTATGTGTTTTTTCTGCTCGTTCAGCCTCCGGTGTTTATTTGCCTGGCCGTTTCCATCTTCAGGAGCTGAAATCTGTCTCTTTTGTCTGCCCATTTCTCAACGCATGCGTACCTTCTGTTGCTTACAAAAGGTCGGAGAAAGAAATACCAAAAAAATCAAGACTGCACTCCCTAAACTACTGCGCTACAAAGACTCGCTTTAAACCCCCGACAGAGGAGGAAGTCAGTAAAGAACATATGCAACGTCATGCTTCAGCTTTTACCGTAATGTAGCAAACTGTTTAAAATCTCAACAAAAAGTCACCCGTTTAAGTGTGAACTGCAGTACATGTATAAATAGGACAGGTGATAAAAACGGCAGCACCCGGAAACACACAGGTATTAACATTTAACATCTGTTAACAAATATTATTTCAAATAACGTGCTCATATGTGAGCATACTTACGGTAGTTAGGCTTGGAAAGAACACGCCTTCTGAAAAGTCGTAAAAGGGACATCTCGCGGCAAAAAGGCTGAATCTTCAATAGAGCCCTTCTCCCTGTTTGCTGCCCTACATGAATGGGGGTGGATCACCTTGGGTGAACCAATATTCTTTTTCATTTTTAGACTTTTATTCAATTCAGGCAAAAAACTGTAGTACATTTATTGAAAACATAAACCGCATATTTAATTGCAACATTTATTCATTCTGTTCCTGTAAACAGTCAATTCTCACTAGGGTTGCGGTTACGCTGAGCCTATCCGCGATAAATTATAACAAGAAGAGGAAACAAGCACTCATTTTTCAGTTGAAATCAAACAAAAGGGTGCATTACAATTGTTCAAGATGTAAATAACATTTCTCAATTATGACAAAAATGAAAAACACATAGCCTATGTACAATCAAGTTTTAATTTGGATTACACTCTCCCACAGTTCACTAAACACATGTTCAGTCCTCATTTTCCAAAGGTTTTTCTATTCCTTTAGACCAGCATTCTTTTTAACTCTTAAAACTTAATCTCTTATTAACGTTAAAAATATTAGATTCAGAAAGTATGACACCACCAGATTCCTAGATCTCTGTAATGTATCCATAACACAATTTATCAGTACCTACCATCTTGCTTATTACTTAGTGACTCTTTTTGTAATTTTCTATTTAAAATGTCTAAATCACTGGGGGATCTGTATAATTCATCTAACAATGGTCTTAAAAGACTCCACATTTTTTGAGACAAGATATATTGTCCACAATATAGGGGCAGCTGGTAGGCTAGGTTAGGGCATTCCCCCTGCGACCAGAAAGTCCGGGTTCGATCCCCAAGACCGCTCGGCACTGCTGAGGTACCCTGAGCAAGGTATCGTCCCCACGCACTGCTCCCCGGGCGCCGTGTTCCTGGCTGCCTCCTGCTTCACTTGGTGAATGGGTTAAATGCAGAGGGTGAATTTCGTGCTGTTCACACTGTGTGCTGTGGTGTGTTCATCTATGACAAATGGTCCCTTTCAATTACCTCTTGTGCATCTAGAATTCACAGCGGATCCTCTATTTCCAGAAACACCTTGGTGGCAAACATTTATGGACAGTAAATGTACATTATTCCAGACCTTGAGACAATCTTTTTCAACTATAGTATCAACAGGCACCAATTTTGAATAGTCAGATTTCAAACAGGTCTCCAACAAATTTAGTCTTTTACTCAAGCATTATTTACCTTTATCTGATTTGATGAGTTTTAAAGCCTTTTCATAGAAAGATGGCCTTCCCATGGCATAGGGGGTATACAGTAAAGGCTTTTCCCAGCAGATCTTAATACCTGATGTCACCCAGAAAATAGCAACATTTAACCCACAAACACTTTTTGTTATTATTCAAAATTAAAGTTAGAATTGGCATCAAAAACTAAAAATCCATCTTACTCAAAATATCAGGGACCTTTTTCACCCCTTTGGATACTGGGAAATATATCATAACTCTCTTAACACTTTACTGGTTTACCCCTCAGGGAAACTGGAACAACCTTCTTCTCAATGAAATTGTAAACATTCTATAGGTTGGTAAGGTCACTTTGAAGCCTACTTTTTTCAACAGTATTTGTAGGTCTAGATCATTTATGGGAAAAAAAACCCCAATTTTGTCATTTTCAATATGATGTACTCTGGAGCATACTAACAAGCCCATAGTCATGTATAATTATCTCCTAATTAAGTTTTAAATTTCATCCGCAACATCAAACTTGGTGCCTATAGTGGATACTGCCATCTTGTGGACAAAAACACAACTGCTCAATAAACCACAGGACCTGTTTGTACACACATACTGACGCACTTGTTCCCCTGCTTACTTCTAATGTCACAAACATGGCACCAAGCCACCAGTCTCCACTTCACTACCCAGCATGCACTGATGTTATCTCCTTCACTTATTATAAACTTATTCATTTTAATCCTAAAACAGAGCATTGATATGTACATTTCTGATTAGTCATGTAGACACAAAGTGTTGCATGTGCCGATTTGTCCACATTTACGGCATTTATCAGATGCTTTCATCCAAAGCGACTTCCATTCCCTAACTACAGGGGGGAGTCTCCCTGGAGCAACTTGGGGTTAAGGATCTTGCTCAAGGACCCAGTGGTGGTGCTGAAGGTGGGATTCGAACCTGTGACCTCTTAGTCCAGAGGCAAGTATACTACCCACTGAGCTACCTCCACCCCACAACTTGTGTGAGCTCCAAAAATTTACCATCAGTGTGTTCAGTGGCCTTAAACGGTGGGATCCTGGACTTCAGTCGGTGTCGGACTAGCTTTGCGCAGTGGCAGTATTGTAGCCTATGAGGTTAATCCGAGGCGCGATTATTGCTAGTTGAAAACTTTACCCAATACCCCGCCGTGACGACTTGAAATATAGTCGGCACTG
>JBBPDC010184543.1:0-10635 GCA_037974485.1 Hemigrammopetersius urotaenia | reverse complement strand
TGTATGTGTTGGGGGGGATGTATGTGTGTGTGTCATTAAGAATGTCACAACATCTTTACAATTACATCAAGAAAAAACAAAACTATTTATTATTGGTGTTAAAATTCAAAGAATGATGCTTTGTTACAAACAAGGCCTTTTTCAAAGACATTTTATTACGTTTCAAATCAGTTTCATTTTGGATTATGCTTACATTATTATTCATTATCATTTGCTGATGATTTTATGTTATGTTTATGCATTCAGGTGTTTTCTTGAAGAGTAACTAAAAGAACAACAGTTACACAACAGTCACATTATTGTTTTAAATTTTATTATTTTCTTTTTTTTTTAAAGCTGGGATTTGACACCTCTTCTTCTCCTACAGTCAAAATGTCTATTAACATCCTGTGTAGTGCGCATGTATTCAGAATTTAATCGGTTGATCAGGGGCCAAGTACTGATCATTTAATAATTTGATTTTTGTGGTTGAGTCGCCTCTATAATGTATGTATGCTAAACACACAGCTGACTCATAAACAGACTGCAAGACACTAAAGCTCAGGTCAGTTATAAACAGTGTATCACTGTTTCTTGTGGTTTAATAAAATAATCAATCCCTGAATGCTGGCACATGTTCGGCCTTGTTAAGAGACAGTGAGTTGAGGCCTCTTCGGTGGTTCAGCAGTCATTCAGCAGAATTTTTTTACATGTTTTTTTTATGCCCATAAAACCAATGTTTGGTGGCTATAAAACCAAACGCTGGTTATAGCACTATGCAATCTCACTTTGTGGAAATGCAGTCTAGTTATGTAATGAGCACAGATATGGACAAAAATGCAGAATACAAAAGGAAAGGGAATTTAATAAGTGGCACAGTTCTCAAGAGTTCAATAGGAGAATCCAAAGTTCAGAATCCAATATGAAGAACCCAAATCCAAATCCACAGGGCAAGAAGAGAAATCCAGAAACACAGTAAGGTCAAATAACAAAACACTTGGTAACTAGACTAGTATACTTCGCACAGGTAGATAGTCCTGAAGGTCTATATATACTTTATATATCTGGGCTCCCCCTATATACCTGGGAGCCCAGATCTCCGGAAATTCCCGAAACTCCTGAAATTCTGGAGTGGATATCTGGAGAGGCCTGTCTGGTAGTGCTGCACCAGGCCTCACTGTTATTGTTGGTGTTGTTTTTGTCATAAGACATAAACCACGATTTACTTTTCCAGCTTTACAGTGTAGCCAAAACTGCCATGAAATCAGATGACCGGGTCAAACTGGTGTTGTTTGATGGATCTCATGGGTATCTTCATAATGGTCTCTACAGGGACCCTGCCTTGCCAGGCATCTTAAGGTACTGTCTCAAATATGTTCAGTGATGTGAATGTATCTAATAAGGTGGATCACATATACAATAATGAATTAATTATTGCATTTACATTACAGGGAGTTTGTGCAGTCCCTCACAGCGTAATCCCCGGCACCACTGAAGTATCCAGACATTAGTGCTGAGCCGTTAACGGGAGACTTTCACCTTGATATTTTAGTGCGGATTTACTCTCTTTATCTCTGTCTGTCTGTCTGTCTGTCTGTCTGTCTGTCTCTCTGTCTCTCTCTCTCTCTCTCTCTCTCTCTCTCTCTCTCTCTCTCTCTCTCTCTCTCTCTCTCTCTCTCTCTCTTTCCCTCTCTCTCTCCCTCTCTCTAAATTAAAAAAATCAATCTATGCCCACCTCTACCAGACATGCACTGATGTAGATCTGTGGAGCTTCACAGACGTTTCAGTTGAACTATAGAGGTATAGGTTATAGTGTCACAATGAGAACAGACCCCTCTCCTCATGATTTATTCATAGTTTACATATAAAATGAAATGTGATGAATATTTGTTTGATCAAAAATAAAAACTGATAAACAAAAGTGCTATTCTAGATATATTTTACGATTAAAAACAGGCTTTTTATATATGCATTTATAAATATATATATATATATGTCAATGGTGAAAAACACATAGAGTAGTGATCATGATGATTGTTATTATTATGATGTTGGTAATGATATTATGTAGAAAAAAGACATTTCTGCACTTTTTTTTTTTTGCATTGTTCTTCATTGGGTGAAATACACTGCAGGGTTCTTGGCCTATAAAAGGTCTTTGAAAAAAGGTTGAATTTAAAAGCACTCACTCCCAGTCCTGGCAAAAGTATGAATATACAGAAACGAATTTGAGTAAAAGTCTGGATTATTTGTTATCAACATAATACAAGATGACGGTTTCTAAATAAACTTAAAAATGAAAAAAACACAAAGTCTGAAATTCTCTTATTGTTTCTCAATGTTCCTCAGTCAGGTCATGTTTTCAGAGCCAATGGTTCATTCCATGCACATTAGAAATGGCATAAAAACTGATTATAGAATGTTTGGGAGGTTAAAGTGCAGCATGAAGAAGTCTCAGAAAACTTGGAGAATGTTGCAGACATTGGTGAGGACATCTGTGTTAGAGGTGCGGTGTTTGAATTCTCCTTTTACGTTTGGGGTCAGTTTGATTTCATTCAACATTTAATTTCTCAAAAGAAATAAAATTTTTGCTTCATGTTTTTTTTAATTTAATGGGGACAATCTGGGTAAACACTAAATTAAAGAGATGTTTTTGAATAATGTCCTGTACATTCAGGACATTAAAAAAAAACTGAATGGCCTCAGCTGGTGGTCTAGTGGTTAGGGTGTTTGTCCTGCAATCAGGAAGTTGTGGGTTTGATTCCCAAGACTGCTAAGCACCTCTGAGGTACCCTGAGCAAGGTACAGTCCCCACACACTGCTCCCCTGGCTCTGTGTTTCTGGCTGCCCGCTGCTTCACTTGGTGAATGGATTAAATACAGAGGAAGAATTTCACACTGTGTGCTGTGGTTCTTTCACGTATGACAGAATAATCACTTTTACAATTCACTATTTCGTACACATCAGTTATCTTTGGGGTCAGTTTGACTTATATGTTAAGACATATAAGAAATATTGACATTTTATGGACTTGTTTGGATGATATTAAGGCAATTTTATAGCGTATTTCTTACATCGAAGCTTTTCAATGTGCTTTACTGTCAAAGTAAAACAGAATAATAATAAAAACAATATTAGGGGATTTGTAATGTGCTATTTTATGATCTTCAGAAATCTGTTTTAGAGCCACAGCCAAATCAGTGTGAGAACCACTGATAGATCCAATGACATGGGGACTTTAATGACATTGCATTCAGATCCATACAATTTAATATGCAGTTTGTCTCCCTGTGCAGCTATAACAGCTTCCACTCTTCCTGGCAGACTTTTCACAAGATTTTGGAGTTTCTGTGGGAATTTGTGTCCATTCATTCTGTAGAGCATTTATGAGCTCAGGCACTGATGTTGGAGAAGGTCTGGATCACAATCTCTGCTCCCGTTCATCTCAAAGGTGCTGGATGGGGTTGAGGGCTCTGTGGGCCAGTCAGGTTCTTCCACACTGAACTCCTCCAGCCATGTCTTTATGGAGCTCTCTTTGTGCACTGGGACACAGTCATGCTGGAAAAGAAAAGGTTCTTCCACAAACTGTGTCCATAAAGAATGACGTTGTCCAAAATGTCTTGGTCTGCTGAAGCATTAACATTTCATTTTTTTTCCATTTAGTGTGTGTTTTATTTAAAGCACTATGTAGGTATTCAACAAAGAAACATAAAGCACTTTACACATAAATGTAGCAATTTCAAACGTTTCAAGGGGGACAAGCATAAAGGAGCATATATTTGAACAGTAATAATATTGAAATAGTAATACTACTACTACTACTATTAATAGAAATTATAATAGTAGTAGTGATAATACGAATAATGATAATAATAGTAGTAATAGTAGTGTCATATAATAATAATAATAATAATAATAATAATAATAATAATAATAATAATAATAATAATGACAAGAACAATGATAATAGTGATAACATTGAGATAGTACTAATAGTAATGATAACAGTAATAGCAATAATAATAGTTTTAATAATAGTAATAATAGTAATAACAATAGTAATACTAGTAATAACAATAGTAATAATTATTATAGTAATTATAATTATAATAGTAATTATTATTAAAGCAGTAGTTTAGTCTGATCTTCCGTTCAGGCTACACGCGCTTGGATGACGTGGCTCAAGGTGGCGGAGGTGCGTTCCGAAGCTCAACAATGACTCAACGCTTCAATAGCTGATTGGTAAAGAGCGACTGCGTGGTCGCTGTCCACCAATCAGAGCAGAGCTCGCTGCCTCACCGTGGAACGGTTCGATGCCTATTCACATGAGAGCATCCCGAGCCCAGCCACTGTCATAGAAGCAGGAAGGAGGAAGGTGGGATAGCTCCATTAAAAAGATCACATAATATCCTGCAGAAGAAGGCTTTCCTCGGGACAATGACGGGCTGGTCCGGGTGGAAGGTGGCTGCGGCGCTCCTGGTGCCTCTAATGGGTCTGGTGGTGCCGGTGCGGGCGGACGAGCATGAACACACGGTGAGAAAAAAAGGCTTCTAGGGGCCAGAGTAGCCCTTAATATCCTCATTATATGACCATCAAGATTCTTCAAACCCCCCAACATCTGCACCGAGTGTTGTTCTTCCACATTATTAACGTTTTCAGCTCCCCGTGTGCCTAAAGTGCTAAAGCCTCAACTCGGCTAGTCTAGCTAACCTTGCTAATACTCTGACAACCGCATTAATTACCAAAAGCATGACCACAAACCGAGTTTAAGAGAAACAACATCCGACACACATGTCTACACGCGAAACACCTCGCGAGATGCATGGTCGTGTTGAATAAAAGTCGAAAAATCCGGCCTGTTAGCTCACATGCTAACGCTAGCTAGCGGATCCGGTTCGGCCTGACGCGGCTGTCAGGATAGTCGAGTCAGAAACAGATCGGGGCGACAAGCAAAATCAATATATTAGGCTCTTTTTAGTTGAAATTGTGCTTAAAAGGAAAGAGAAACCCCATAACAAAAATCCGAAGAGGAGCAGATTAAAAAGAAGTGTGTGTTTCTTTTTGGGATGGAGCTAAGTTGGCTAATTCCGTTTCAGACGTTGACAGACTTGTAAAAGCTGGAAAAGCCACCGAAAGAAGGTACTAAGTAGATTTAAATGTGTACTTTAGTCTAATAAAAGTAGAAGCACATTTCTGTTGATTTCAGCTCGAGTCAGAGCTTTTATTGCTTTCTGGATGAGTGAGAAGTCTCAACACTGACTGTATTGTGATCCAGCAGGGAGAGTTAAGGTTACTGCCACACAACTGGAGGATTGTAATAGAGGGACTAAAAAGGGTGCTGATTGTGTGTGTGTCTGCTGAGGAGAGTGTGTGTGAGAGAGATGAGGACGCTGTCTGAGGTACAAGTGTGTTATCAGTTGGTGTGAGTGACACCAAGTGTGAGTGATGATGGATGCAGACTGACTTTATTGCTCTTACTAATGTCACACATCTAAAACAAGGCCCGCCTTCATGAGTCTTCTTTTTTCTCTCTGTCTTTCTCAGATATGTCTCCTTTTCTCTCTCACCCCTTTCTTTCTTACAATTTCTTTCTGTCATCTTTCCCTATCTATTTATATCTTTTCTTTCTCTTTCGGTCCTTTTGTGTTTTTCTTTCTCACTAGCGGTCTCTGTTGTGCTTACTGTTTCTCCCCATCTTTTCTGTGTCTTTTTTTCTTTCTCCCTCCATCTTTTGCCTGTTTTTCGTTCTCACTGGCTTTATCTGTCTCCTCATTCTCTATTGTCTCTCTTTTTTCTCATATCTTTGTCCTCTTTTTGTCTTTCTTCCTTTCTCCATCCATCTTTCACTAGTTTCTCTCATCTTTCTCTCCCTCACTCTCTGTCCTCTTTCTTTCTTTTTTCTCTCTTTTGCTCCTCTTTTCAGCTTTTCTTTATTCTTATTCTACCTTCAGTTTTTTTTTCTTACCAGTTTAGCTTTTCTCTTTATCTCTCCCTCTCTCTTTCTAAAATATGTCTTCTTTCTCACCCTTTCTCTCTTACCAGCATTATCTTTCTCCTTCACGCCTTCATTCATTCTCACTGGCTACCTCTGTCTCATCTTTCTGGGGTTTTTTTTTCTTCTCTCTTTATCCCCACTGTCTCTCTGTCCTTTCTTCTCTCTCTCTTTCTCTCTCTCTGACGAGTACGCTTGTGCTCTCTCGCTCTCTCGCTCTCTCTCTCTCGCGCGCTCTCACTTTTTCTCTCTCTCACCCACACACACACCTGTTTGCTGATAGGGAACATTAAAGGACCTCTTTGCCTTCCATGTGCTACCATATCCGTGTCCTCATGTCTCAGATGTTTGGTTGAAATATTCTTCCCATGGGATGGGCTCGAAGGACCTGTAAAGTTTTTAAAAAGTGCTGTAAAGTTTATCTGTCGATTTCAGCCAATGTTCAGTTGTCATAGCACCTGGCTAAACTCAAAGACCCACATATGAATAGTTAATTTTGTGTCTACCTGTGGTCCACCAGAGCCAGACTGTGACATCCTCGCTTTGTTAGATGGAAGTTAGTTTGTACTACATCACGTTTACGACCAGAGCTTCCCTTTTTTTTACCGTAGTCCAAGGAATTGGTTTTAATGGAAATTTATGATAATGTATGTTAATACACCGGATAAAGCGTGTCACTAAGTTCAGGGTTGTTACAATTAATGTTTTAGGTCACCTTTTGGAACAAAAACAGAATTATAAAGATTAGATAAATGAATATTGTGATGCTATAACTAAGGTTCCACATTTGTTCTCTTTTCTGTTTTGGGTTACTTACTGTTAAGACTTTTCCTTGGGTTGTTAAGATCTTGCAGCTTTTTCCTACCTCCAAAATTGATCTTCATTCTTGGTTACCTGGTTGCCTTACACCAGTGGATGTGGAAAAATTAGTCATTATCATTTTTGTGGGTTCCTTCCCATCATCCGAGGTTCCACTTTAAACACTGCAACAGTCAGAACTTCACTGTTTAAGTTGGAAATGAAAATAACCCATCGTCGGCTTTATACATTGCATTCCGTGAGCAGAGGCTGAAAGATATTTCAGTGTTATGTGCCCAGCTTAGTCGGTAGAGCACGGACACTTCAACTCAGCTGGTGAACTGGTGGTTAGGGAGTTTGCTCTGAGATCTGCATGTCATGGGCTCGAATCCCTGGACTGCTAGTGACACCACTGAGGTTCCCTTGAGGTACCATCCCCATAGTCTCTTCCCTGGGTCACCCCTCATTGGTGACAACACCCTGCTTCACTTGGTGAGTGGGTTAAATACAGAGAAAGAACTTCACACTGTGTGCTGTGGTGTGTTCACGCGTGATTTACTTTAAATTTGAAGATTTAGTGATCAGTCGTGCTGCTGTTTTCTCAATCTCTGTCTCTTGGGTCTACGGGGTCTGTGACGTTAAACTCTGTGTTTTAATAAAGATGAAATGTGCAAATAAATCAAATTGAGGCCAGCCCCTGACTTCAGCATAGAGGATTGTGGTGCAACATAAGTATCTGCTGCTTTTCCTTTCAAACACAGCCTGCAGACATGTTCCTCAGTTCCTGTCTGTGGAACAGTAGACTTCAGAGTTGGTGTTCTGTTGCTCAAGACGTAAAACCAGTCAGAGCAGTGCTGTGGGTGGGTTGTGTTCTTAAACCAGAGTGGTGAGTACAGACAAAAGAGGTGGCTTCGTCAGAGACAGAGTGGTACATTTAAAGAAATATTTTATCAATCAATTAAATTAATCGCAAAGATGCTGTTATCCTGTAATGGACCAGGCTGATAATCGATCAACCCCTGATTACGTGTTTAATTCTAAAATATGTCGACTAAGAACGTGAGGATCAAAATTGAATCACTCATGATCCAAATAATCTCAACTTTGATGCTTGTGATCTGGCTTTTTGAACCTTTTTGAACCTCTGGCTTTTTGAAATTGTGAATCTGCAGATTGGAGCGTTCTACAGACGTATTAAAAAATATATAGAGATGTTATTAACACATGTAACTGAATGCCCACATTCATTTGACTTGCACAGTTGATGATCTAAAACACGCTGCTTTGGCAAGCAAAGTGTATTTTAGATTTACATAAAGAGGAAAGGGCTTGACTGGTTAAACCCAACACAACATGGACACATAGCTGATGATGGTAGAAGAAAAGCATTCAGAATGAGCTGAAATGTACAGAGCATTCAGGCAAAGCCTTTAGTTGTATGTAGGATCAGACACCTTTACTGATGGGATGCAGGTGTTGCGGTGTTCCTTCTTGGATGATGACAGATTTACAGCATTTTTTAGACAAAGATACCAGTCAACAGTTTTTGTAACCGCTGAGATTTTCTACATATGGCGTGTTACTCACTTCATTTATTAAAATAGTATTCTTATCCACATTTACAGTATATTCACCATTTGGGGTTTTTTTTTAATTAGCCTGAAAATATCTTTCTACATTACTATTGCTCTACAAAAAGCCACCTAATATGATTATAATGTAGATCACCAGTCAAATTTTTAACAAGCTGTTATGTGATGAAAAAGCACATTTAAAGTTAAAGGACAGTCTAGAGTTTGGCTCTCCATCACCACACAGCCAGTTAATAGGATGTCAGGCATGCGCTGTTACAGATTCTTTCCATTTTCATTCATAAATGTTTTCTCTCTCTCTCATGTATGTATATGCATGTAACTGATGTCCTATTAACTGGTTGTGTGTTGATGCAGAGTCAAATTCTAGACTATCCTTTAGTTTTAAATGCACTTGTTTAACTGTTTCATCTCATTTTGACTGTCACTTCATATATATGTGTGTATGTACATATATATATATATATGTTCATGTTATTTTTAAGATGCATAACTTGGAGCTTACTTTCCGTTGTGTTTATTCCTCCTCCAAGCCAAATAATTAAAATATCTCTTAACCCAAACTGCCACATCCTCTGTGCAGAAAATGCAGAGTTTCCTGCTGCGTATGAGCTTAATATTCACAAGTTGTTCATCTCATTCTAATCCCGTTATTGAATGTGTCGCTATCCACTATCCAGAAATGGCTGCAGGATCAGGTTTGTGTTGTTTCGCTGCTTCAGCTGTGTTGGATCAAGGACTAAACGTGGGATAGATGTGCAGGAGCTTAAACAGCGTTCGTCCTCCTCAGTCCTGTAGAGCTGCAGGTATCTTATCAAGCTAGAGGCCCTTGATTGGCAACAGTGTTTTACATGTTGAGCAAACCGTTTTCAATGGGTGTTACTAAACTGATGCTCTAGCTAAAATGTAAAAACAAGGTCACGATTTGTCCTTCATTACTCTCCTGAACTTTAAAAGTCTGTTTAAAGTTTGCATCAGTGTCGGATGGCCTGACGTGACCTTGGTTCAGCCACAGTTATTTCAAGTTTGTGAAAGTAAGCAGGGTCTTTTGATTGTGTTGTAAATGTGAGTGTGCTACAGTTTGTTTGTTTTGTTTGTTTTTGGCATGAAATGAATATTGAAGTTTCTGGTCCTCCATGAGTCTCAGACAGTGATGCGTGGGCCATCAGAATGAGTGATGCAGTACAGGATGCATGGAGCGGGAGGCCTCTTACACTGTTACGGTGTGGAATGAAGCCAACTTGGCAAGCTGTTTGCTGGAAGGGTTTCTTTTTTTCTGCTCCAGACGTGTTGCTGCTCCTCACCAGGTCCGAAAGCCCCTACGGTTGAGTAGTGAAAGTCATGCATGGGCTTGGAGGTGGTGGAATTTGATGTGTGCTTGTTAAGAAGACCATAGTCCCTCACACACATCATTCATTTTAAACATTGATATTTAGATTTAATTTAAACATTGCGTAGTTACACAAATAAAATAGATTTTTACAAGATTTTAAAGAGAAACAACAATATTTCCATGGAACAGCAATCCTGTATACCCAGCAAAGGTGTTTTCATACCCATGTTTTAGTGGAAACAATGTTTCAGCTGTATATTTTATTTTGTACATGATTCAGAAACGAGGGTTTTTACCTGTACCTATATTTTGTTTATCATGGTAATTTGGTATTTATTATGGTAAGTATGAACACATGCATCCCAGTACTGTGCAGTTTAATTCATTTTGCTAGTAAATGCACAGGCTTCTCATCTTCCAAATAAGCAAACAATATAATTAAAATGCACTTCCTTATTGGTTCTTAATTGCACTTATTTAATTTATATAGTTGCCCAGTTTTGGTTATTCTGTCACCCTCAGTGGAAATACTAACAAACAGAGTAAGACTTGTGAAATTAGAGCATGATCCTCTTGATAATTCTGCCGAAGATTCATTCGTTTGTCTCAATTTACAGGATGTAAAAAGGGCTTGTGTAATGTTTAAGTAGTGCACTGTGAGAAAGTTTACACATCGAGTACAAGTGGGTGTGGCATGTTTGGGCGCATGCAGTAAACCTTTGCTGTTCCTGCTGAGATGTTTAAATAAGGGGAGAGGTTCCAGAGTAGCTAGTATTAACATCGTCAGATATACAGCCTACTGGAACTTGAGCGGGAAGGTGTCACAGTGGTGTGTAGATGGACAGTGGGGGTTTGTGTGAAGGGGTGTAGATGGACAGTGGGGGTTTGTGTGAAGGGGTGTAGATGGACAGTGGGGGTTTGTGTGAAGGGGTGTAGATGGA
>JBBPDC010184517.1:0-15561 GCA_037974485.1 Hemigrammopetersius urotaenia | reverse complement strand
TCTCACAAGTGTAATTTAACCACAATGAACATGTAATTTAACGTTTTCTTTAAGGTACTTACACTTGAAAAGAGCCGTGTCTCAGTTTTCCGCCATTTTTCGAATATGACGCAGCCTCTCCCGCTGCCTTATGAGATCGAATGCCTACTACAGAATTCGTCCGGAAGCAGTAGGTCATCCGGGTTCTTCTCGCCTACTGTTTTTCCAATACTATGAATTCGGACAAACTACTCGCCTCACGTACTGTTTTCGCATACTATATAGTAGGGAAGTATGCAATTTCGGACACAGCGACACATACAACACTATTTCTTCTCCTTCTATGTCATGTTACAGGCAGTGAAGTGTGCTGGTAAAAAAAATAACAGATTTTGTTGCTCTATTTCTTCCTAGAATTACTTTAATGACACCCCTTTTAAAATTCCAGACTTTTCAATACTTCTCAAGGACTTAAAAACGTAAAACATTTGTAATATTTTTATTCACGGACCTGCGGGGACCCTGAACAACAGCAGAATTGGACGAAGGGGACAAAGTCCTTCCATGAATTCCAATCAAGAAAAGCACTTTATTCACGCTGTTTTGAAGTCAAACCAGGATTCTTCTATATCTCAGTCTGATTTTACTCTAAAGTTCATTAATAGAGTCCTTCATCTTTTACAAATCCATTTCTGTTAAAATGCCTTTAAAAAGGCAGTCGAACAATCTCAGCAATGCGCTTAACGACCGTGTTTTCAGGCCCTGAATGTAAATCTCTGGTTATCAGACTCTCAAAAAAACGCTGGCAGTGTCACCAGAATGTGAGCCAGCGCTGGAGCCCGCTGCTCATTTAGAACCGGGTTCCACCGCCAATACGGCCTGCTCCAATTAACAGTGTGTGTTGATTTTGCAAGTAGAAATGTGGAACAGGCCACTGAAACACACACACACACACACACACACCCTGATTCCTTTGAGAGACTTCTTGGCCTCAGTGTTAAACCTCTAGCCTCGCATTTATGTTTTACCAAATTTTTTACAGGTTTTTCTGATGAACACGTTCATCCACACTGACAGAAGACTTTAACTTTATTCTGCACCACACATTTCATACACGACAGATCATGTTCACCAAACTACTGTACAATATAAACAAAAAAAAACCTCAAACAAAGTTAACCAAGATCTGAGATCTGCCACCAAGATCTGAGGTGTTTTGGGTCTAATTAACAACAATTAATAAATTATAAGGTCTTTTTCTATTAAAAGCTCTATTTTTCAAGATTTCAGTAACACAGGACCTCTTAATAGTGACAACAGGGCACTAACATTAATATAACTGTCTATTAGCATGCTAGCTCAAACCTTATGCTAGTGTGTATCAATATGTTGCCCATCATCTGAAGTTTAGAACTGAGATGAACAAATATTAACAGTATAGAGGAATGTGAAATCACTATTTTCCAAACAGGCCCTTTTTGTTGACGTTATAGTCACTTATTAATTTTTAATGTGTATATAACAATTAAGAACTGCTAAGCAAACCTTCAAACCCGCTTTCACTGGGAAATGAAACAGCAGCCTGATATTTCTCAGTCAGTGAGAAAATGTTTACTAATGAACATTTTCTCACCAGCAGCTTCTGTTTAAAAACACACAGTTCAGAGATATTCATTAGAGTAACAGTTTACAGTGAATAAACAGAATCAGGAGAAATGATTTAGTCTTTTGAGAGAATGAATTACTGATCTGTGTTAGAAAGGTGGAAAGTTCACTGCAGATCTTAAGTTTGGTGTGTTTAGCATCTCTGCACAGCCTTCAGTAACGCAGGTCTCCATAATAAAACAACGTTCAAGTGCCATCAGAGGCGACTTAAACTAAAAAGACAGGGGCGTGGCTTGGCCGTTATTAGTGGGCATAATTTATTTATTTAAATCTAGCCCCTTATCTAGCCCCGCCTCCAACTTACCCAAGTAAACAAAAAATGAGGCTGATATAACCCTCCAAACCCGTCAACGAAAAATATTATCCAATCACCCAATCCGCAAAGCCTTTTCCAAGGTGATCTTGTGTTCTAATTAGAGAATTCATAAATGAAGGATGTGTTTTGGGATGGGGGGAGGGGGATAATGGTGGCCGTTCACTGTTGATGTTCCTCCAGCGGCCGTTTGTCGCTCCAAACTTGAGCAGATCTCCCAGGAGATCCATGGCATCTGTGACTTCACTCTTCCGCTGTAAATTCAGTTCAGAGAATGCAACTTTTAAGTGAATATGGATCCACTTCGTCTGGATTTACAGTCTGTCTTCGGGGTAAACGGCTTCGCGTCTGGCCCTCGAGATTCTTGTCAAGAACGTTCGAGCTCAGAAAAGAGCGCTGTGAGTTATTCTCGTCATTCAGGTTAGCCAGCGAGAGTCTTAAAGGAGACGCTGGCCAGATACACACAATCCCTCCACCCATGGATGCAGCTGATCAGACAGAGTTTCCGTCTTTCGTTTTAGTAAAAGTCACCATTCTGTCATACAGGAACACGCCACAGCACACGGTGTGAAGAGCACGAAATTCTCCCTCTGCATTTAACCCATTTAACCTCATTTAATCTAATTGAATGCATTTAACCAGTTTAACCCATTCAGCAAGTGAAGCAGCAGGCAGCCATGAGCACAGAGTGCCTGCTGCTTCACTTGCTGAATGGGTTAAACTGGTTAAATGCATTAAATGAGGTTAAATGGGTTAAATGTTGCGTGTAGGGACAGTACCTTGTTCAAGGGAACCTCAGAGCTGCCACTAGCAGTCTTGGGAATCGAACCCATGACTTCGTGATGCCAGCACTGGAGCTACAGAATCAGAAAACTTTATTGATCCTGGAGGAAATGACTACACAGACACAGAGACAGACAAGAACAATATATAAAGCTACTATACAAAGCTAATGAAGCTAATATAACTAAAGTAAAGTGGCCCCTTATCATCACATGTGAACACACCACAGCACACAACAATTCTTTCTCTGTATTTAACCCATTTAACCCATTCACTAAGTGAAGCAAGAGGCAGCCACCCACAAGGGGCGCAGGGGAGCAGTGTTTGGAGACTGTACCTTGTTCAAGGGAACCTCAGTTATGACACTAGTAGCCCTGGGACTCGAACCCACAACCTTCTGATCACAGGGGCAACTCCCTAACCACTAGGCCAGCAGCCGCCCCAACTGATAAAATCACTGTTATCTATTAACGCAGCACTGATTTCTGATTTGTCGAAAAATGTTGTCCAAACAAAAGACAGATTTGGAAAGAGGTCACTGTTTTCACTGCCTGTGCGGACCAGACAGGAAGTGGGACCAGTTTAGTACCGGTGCTCCACAGACATCCCTGCTTGAAAACTATACTAGCCTCGTAGCTTCAGCACGAAACTAAAGAAGCAGCTTTAGGACATCTAACAAGTCTGCGTTTCTGCTGAGGAGGGTTTTTTTTGCCCAACTATTCCTTTAATAGGCCTCATTACGAGCCACCTGCCCACCTGTCCGCCGCCCACCCACCCACTAAACCACCTGCCCAAAGATTATCCGACCAGGAACAAGGACAGTGTGGTGCGTCTTTAACACCCAGCTCTGTGCACAGTAAAGACAGCTTGATTCACCGGCGGACATGTTTGAGGGTTTTCGGTTCTGATGAAAGGCCAAAGCTGCCAGACGCAGTGTCTGTCTGGAGAACCCGGCTCCGCACACGGCCATGTGTTTGGCTCTTCGCACCTCATTTTGAGGCAGATGGACAATAATAAAGTGGCCGACAGTATTAATGCATGCTAGCGGCAAAGCACCTGATGCTGCAGATCTTTCACATTGCCTTCTTTTCCACCGAGCTGGGGCCGGCAGTCAGAGCCAGAGGTCCGACATCTGCAGATCTGTGATCACAACAGTCAGAAATCAACTGATATGTTGAGATGCTGCCTGAGAAAACACACCAAAGCCATCATTAAACCTGTAGAAGCTCTAACACTATAATGTAACTGGGTAGATTATTTACTTACACTATAGTTCAATTCGTTCCTGTCTGTGTCTGAGTCTCTGCAGTCCAGGATCAATAAAGCTTTCTGATTCAGTTTACAGTGAATTTTCCCTTTTGGAAGAGCAGGGTTGAGTCTGGATGTCTGTCTAGAGGCCTGCTGCCTGACCGGGTGGGTGTGGGGTTTTTTTCCAAACTTTACAATGAATTATCATTAGAGCGACTGCGAGAGCAAATCAGCTGCAGCTCTTCTTAAGTTTTGTTTTTATTACAGGGGTCCTCAAGTTACTACAATCTTGACAGTAAGTAACTAACACCAAAGTTCGGGTTACATCACTGTCGAAGGAACAGATCTGTGGCATAATTCGAGGAACCCCCTGTATATTTCTTTTTATATCTAGAATTTGACGTCTCTTCTCCTTCTCCAATTTTTGAAATATTGGCATGGATCGGAATATTGGCATACCCCCCCGTTCATTAATATCTGGCGCAGTGGGCGTGTATTCTGATTTAAAAAATCCATTTTGGTGGTCGAGTCACCTTTGTAATTTATGAGAAGAGAGAGAGAACAGTTGAGTCGCTTTAGAAAAGTGTGCCAGAGAGTCTGGGATGTCGTGGCTATAGCAGCCGAAAAGCAATAAAACAAGTCTTTCTTGCAGAGCTAAAGGCACAGCAGGCTCAGAGACTAAAGCTTGGTTGAGTTATAAATAAAGACTTGTGTAAAGGTTTGCAGTGGTTGCGTGGTAAGACACCAGACTCAGAAAATTGGCGAATCGAATCCACGTTACAAGATTTTTTTTAAAGACAAACTTAATTTTGCACATTAAAGTGAAGTTTGTGTCTCTAAACACTGGTTTTATAGCACCCACTTAATCACACTTCACATTTTCTGGCTTTATTGAAGTAGTTTTTATTGCAGGAGATTTCATTTACTTTCTCTCTTAAACACTCTGTTGCTTTCTCAAACATTCTCCGTTTTCTCTTTTCTCTCGTTAGCGTTCGCTGTGTTGAGTCTCCAGAGTTTGAGGAGAGAACGTGTGGATGAGGGGTGCATGGGGTCGGTGGAAAGGTCAGAAACACAGCAGGGTTTTGTAATAAAACAAGGTTCAAGTACCGCTAGAGCCGAATCATGACTTTTAGAACTGTAAATGTAAAGACAGGGGCATGGCTCGGCCTCTTTTAGGGGGACATTATTAATTTAAATGAATTTAAATGGTCAATAAAAATGCTTTCATTCAATCTACCCTCATCTCCATCCCCCTATTCTTTCAAGTTAAAAAATGTAGTTTCCACACTGCCCCATCCAAAAAATCATCCAAAATTTGGAATTGGAGTCTGACTGTCCAGCTCCTGAAGGCCTGACCAATGGGAGAGCTCACATGACCATATCTATTAAGATATTACAGGTGAGAACATCCTGAACTTTATTAATTTGAACACCAGATCTATGATCATTCTAACTTAAAAATAAAAAACAAAAAAACAACAGACCAGAGAAAATTTCTCTAAAGACCTTGATGGTTCTCCACGGTGTAGCATATAACATATAATTATTCATAGTACTTTAAACATGATACTTAAGTGAAATTAGGAATGCTACTACAGGATTTATGAGAGTGTGTGTGTGTTCAATATGATTTTACTGTGTTTTTCTCTGGTAATGGAAATGAGAGTGGACTTGATGGGTCTCCATGGTGATATTAGAGGCTGTCTAAAGGTGGAGAGGTCGTCTTTTTTAGACGGGCTCAATCTGGAAGCAGTTTGACCAGTCGGGGGTGTCAAAAACTGCACTCCAGCTCAAATTCAGCAACCCTGGAGACGTGCTGGGTATCAAACGCTCAAACCTGGATGTCGGCGGCAGTCGAGTGGTGTGAAACATCTGCTTTGTGCGGTTTGCCCTTTTATCTGGGAGTAAATTCCCCCTGAAGAAAGGGAGGAGCGCCCAAGGCAGGCCAATAAATCAGCCGCCCCAAAGCCATAAACAAGTGTACAATAAGAGAACAATCTTAGGGGGGTTTTAAACAGAGCGAGTGCTTTTTTTTTTTGTTGAAAAAAGCTGACCCGACGCCTCCTTTCTGGCCTAAAAAGTGCTAAAACTCTACGCATTGTTTTGCCACGGCAGACAAAAGTCTGGAGAGGCCCCACCCTCTGGTGTACGTGGTGTGCCCTGGGTATAAAACACACGCCAGGCCGTTCTGTGGACGCAAATAGACGATGACAAACACTTAGGACTGCATGTAGCCGCAGTGTATTTAAAGAAGCCATAAAAGCTTTGCCCAAAGGGCCAATTAAACTGCCGGGCTTTTGCAGATGCCAGTGCTACTGATAGCTGCAGTGAATCTGATATGGCAATTTGCTTCCTCCTCGGTTCACTACGCGTCTTTATAATGAACACAGCGGCCGTCACTGACAACAGCGGCAGGCTGCCTTCTTTATTAGCTCGTCCTCCGCTGAAATACCAGGCGCTTTACAGTGGCACTGATCATTCGTTTAGAAACAACCCACTTCAGTGGAGACACTTCAATCAAAACGAGCCACAGTGTGGCCAAATTTGCAGTTTCCCCCTCTTACCCCACAGCAGAGCTGATCACTGTATGTTCAATCAGGAAAGATATTTGGCATCTGAGGTTCTGCACTGAAGCTGCGAGGTTCATGCAGCCAAGCAGCACGGCCTAAAACTGTCTCAGCCTCAAATTATTGAGCCGCAGAGCCAATTAGCCAGCCATCGTCAGACCTTTCCGCTGTTTCACTCTAACAAGCAGCCGCACTGCAAACAAACGTTTTTCATTACTAATAAAGAGACCCGAACCTGAGCTGCTGGACGGCAGGGCTGAAAGAGGGCCTCAGCCGAGCTGACTGCATCACTGCTTTCTGATTGGTTGAAATGTTTCATCACAACATGGAAAGAGGACACTGTCTGCACAAAAACAATAATTGAGACACAAACTAACAGCTGGGAAAGGGATGAAGCTCCAGCTCGACTGTCTGTCTGGGCTGAAGATTTCAGTGGGAGTTTCTACGACTCTAACAAATTTATCTTTCACTCTGTGAGAAACCTGAAGGAGATCCAGGACGATCCAACAAGTTCTCTGGGTTCGGTTCTCATCACACGGATAAAGAACGCAGAGAAAACATTCGACACGCAAACAAGACTAGAAATAATAAAAGAGCACAATAGCAAAAGCGGCTCTGACAGAAAAACTCAGTGGATGTGTTTTTTTTGGACGACCGGCCATAAACTGTGGAGAGAATTGAGTCAGAAACTCTGTTACCGGACTGAGATACACTGGAACATCAAAACCTGATACAAGTTCAGTACCAGAACAGTACAGTTTAGATACAGAACGATTACTGTACACAATGAACCACCAATTTCAATGGAAAAGAGGGTCCATACCATCCGTTAGTCCTATTCCACAAGTTTGCAAGATTCAAACAGTACTGGACACGGCACGAAATATGAGGACATATACAATAAATAAATGAAATATATTAAAACAGGTACATTTTCTTCCCTTTTCTCTCCAGTTGACTCTCTAATTCCTCTCATTTGCACCACTTTCTAAATGTAAAGACAGTATTAACTTGTAATTCTTGCACTGCTTTGCTGCATTCTCCTCCGGATTCAGGACTGAAGGAGGAAACTTCACATGCTGGTCAAGTCTGGACTGACTGAGGCCTTGAGATGCAGCTTTTCTCAAAGTGTACTCCTCGTCGAAGCCTGGCAGAGATCTGAGAGAAGAGTGTGGGCCCGCCCTGAAGGTCAGAGGGTGTGTCAAGTGAGGAAGGAACAGACCATCTGGTTTCTAACCCTGTCATCTACTACAATAGAGGAGTCTCTCCTTCACTCCATTCTCCACACACACCTGAGAAAGGCTGGATATCCACTAAACATCAGGAGACTCCAGTGTCAGCGCTTCTTATTCTGCAGGTCCTGCTGTCAGAAGAGGGGACGAGTAGAGCATAGAAACTTTCATTTTCAACTTTCAATTTTCATTTTATATGAGTGTAAAATTATTTCTCTGCATTTAACCCATTTAACCAATTAAACCCATTTAACCAATTAAACCCATTTAACCAATTAAACCCATTTAACCAATTAAACCAATTAAACCAATGTAACTAATTTAACCCATTTAACCCATTCAACCCATTTAACCAATTAAACCCATTTAACCAATTAAACATGTTTAACACATTTAATCCATTCATTAAGTGAAGCAGGTGGCTGCCACCAATGAGGGGCACCCGGGGATCAATGTGTGGGGACCTTGCTTAAGGGCACCTCATTGGTGCCACTGGCAGTCCTGGGATCTACCTTCTGATTGCAGGGGCAACTTCCTAACCACCAGGACACCAGCCGCCCCTCAAGTATAAACCCAAGCGCAGGTTTAGTGTGTGAGGATCTGAGTGACATCACAACCACTAAAGAGTTTGGGCACGGTGGTACTGCTCTTTACCCTTTATATTAATTCATGGTAATATAATTCATGGCGGTAGCTCAGTGGGTAGGATACTTGCCTCCGGACCAAGAGGTCACAGGTTCGAATCCTACCTCCAGCATACCACCACTGGGTCCCTGAGCAAGACCCTTAACCCCAAGTTGCTCCAGGGAGACTATCCCCTGTAGTTACAGAATGGAAGTCGCTTTGGATAAAAGCGTCTGATAAATGCCATAAATGTAAATGTAAAGTATACAAATAGTATTCTCTACACTCTAAATGATGGATGTGTATTTAAGTGCTCACTTATTTTCCAAAAAAATTTCCAAAAATTAAATAAAAAAGAGGATACATTATCTTTAAAAAGTTCTGGAACTCCATAAAGTTTTCTGAATGTCTTTTATCCACTGTGGGTTAAATCAACAGGTGAGCTGACACTAGAGCTAACTGAGTAACGTGAGAGGAGACAGCCCTTCTCTTCTAGGTTCAAAGTTACTTCGTGGTCATCAGCAGCTGTGAACACATACAGAGTGAGAGGAGATGTTTCTCCATGGTGCAACACACAGCAACATACAGGTCACAACAGACCAGTGCAGGTCACAACAGACAGAGGGACAACAGACAAACAATAAATAGACCAACTAGTGTGAACACTCTGCAAACCATCTGGACTGATGAGTCTGAGTAATGAACAGGAGGCAGTTACAGCACTGAACAGAGTTCCAGGAACACCAGAAACAGTAAAATAAGCAGATAATATAATAGTGTAGTTATCTGGGTGGGATGGGAAAGTAAGTAGACAAAGGAGATGTGTGACATGAAGAGGGAAGAGTATGTAAACTTCTACAGCATGTTCAGCAACACATTCATGCTAAAGGTGACGGTCTTGACTGAGAAGGCCTATAAAGGGGACGGCGCTCTGCAGGGCAGTGTGTTTGGTTCTCTGAAGAGAATGAACTGTGTCTAGTGTCCTTCCAGCCATCCTGCCCTGCAGACGCTGATTATGTGGTTCTTCGAGAGACCAGCCAGTCCACCACTAGGGGAAGGAGAGGTGGGTGGGGTGTGTGTGTGGGTCTGTGGGGCGGTATGTGGTGTGTGTGTGTGTGGGGCGGTATGTGGTGTGTGTGTCTAGTGTGTGAGTGTGTGTGTGTGTGTGTGTGTGGGGCGGTATGTGGTGTGTGTGTGTGTGTGTGTGTGTGTGTGTGCGCGCGCGTGTGTGTGTGTGTTGGGCGATATGTGGTGTGTGTGTCTGGTGTGTGTGTGTGTGTGTGTGTGCGTGAGAGCGTCTCACGCAGCGCCTGTGAGAGACTAACACAGGCATCCCGATGACTCATATTCCCTTTATTGATTTTTCACACAGGCTGGTTCAAATTCTGCACAACAGAGAGGAGCGCCCCGACTCTACAAGCCAATTTAAAGGAAGAGCAAAGTGTTTCTCTCAGGCCGAGTGAAGCCGCTTTCGGAGCCAGTCTGAGTGCGGCTGCTTTTGCATTGAGAATTAGAGAAAAGAGAAAAAAAGACCTTTTAGACAAAAGAAGCAGGTCTTTATACGAGTCACGAGGCAAAACGGCCAAAACAATGTCTGTGTTTTCACTAGACATTCACTGTTAAACCTGTTATGTTTGGAATCAATCTATAGATTAATGTCTCTAAATACTTACTGTACACTATATATACATAGACAGAGATAGTGTTAAGATAGGTTAAGATAAAAAACATGACACACATTTTTCGACTATTTTCTGGAGCTTTAAATTGCTGGTGCTCAAGCTGACCGAAAGCATAAAGTATGGAAATTTAAACATAACGTGAAGTTCCGTGAAAAAACGTGAAAAAATCCCTCTTTCCCCGTAATGAAGTGTTTCGGCGCTGGCGCTGCCAGGCTAAACAAGTTTTAGCGGCTTATGCACCAACGAATAGCCTAAAGCACTCGCCTAGAACCATGTCGGGGTGTAAGTTCCAATAGACTCACTAATAGACTAATGCGCACACACACACACACACCACCCGTGACTTGGAGAATATGGCCACCCCTTTATGTGGTTTCTGATACTGTACGACTCTATGGTCTGTAAATAGAGTGCTGTTACTGTTTTTAAACATGCTAACATATGAGTTTAGAGGCAGCAGAGTGTCGCACAGAAACCGCATAAGCAGGGAGTAGAGTCATGTTCTCCCAGTGTTTGTGTGTGTGTGTCTGTGTCCGCGCATGTATGTGTGTGTAAGTGTGTGTGCGTATGTGTGCGTGTGTGACATACTGACAGGATCTCACCTTTTTTCCTGTCTGTGGCTGCTATTAAAACTGCACTCTCTCTGCATTTCTGATGAATTAGCTGCTTGTTAACAGGCTTCTTAATTTGAAGAGGTGTGTGTGTGTGTGTGTGTGTGTGTGTGTGTGTGTGTGTGTGTGAATGCGTAATTATGGATGTGATGGAAACAAAGCAATAGCAAATCTAATTTTCACAGTGTTCCCAAAAATATCAGCCAAGACTTTTGTCTCAGAGCTTCTAGGCTAATGTTGCAAACCAACAATGGAACCAGTTAGCACAGCGCTAACTGTACGCCTAAATCTTCACACACTCGTCTCAAAGTGTGTGGTGGTGTTTAGTAATCTAACAGACCTGCTCATGTGGTTTCTGACACTGTAATCAGGACCAGTGAGTCCATACAGACCAAAAACATGTTCCAGAATTACACAAATGAATCTATCCAGCAAGAAACAGATATATATTCTACCAAGTCTTCTGTGAGTGGCTGAGGAAAGGGGTCAGAACCCGCCTCTAAACACAGATCGACCAATGGCTGCATAGAAACCTGGAACCAGGCAAGGCGGGTTTTAAACTTTAAACCAGCTTCAATACACACACCCCACACTCACACACACCCCTTCCACGCACCCCCACACTCACACACACCCCTCCCACACACCCCAACACTCTCACACACACCCCTTCCACACACCCTAACACTCTCACACACACCCCTTCCACACACCCACACACACACCTCTTTCACACAGCCCCACACTCACACACACACACACCCTCCACACCTCCCACTCTCACATACACCCACACTAACACCCCTTCACACACCTCCATACTCACACACACCCCTTCCACACACACCCATACTCACACATACACACTCATTCAGGTGCTGAGGGTAAAGAAACAATGGGTCACAAAGTGAGTAAAGTGGCAGTCCCAAATTTAATTTGTCTGTTTGGGCTCAAAATTGGCTTTTGCGTGTCGTTACTTATTGCTTGTCCCTCCTGACAGCCAGAGGGCAGCAGAAAGCTGACCTTGTCCACTTTTTTAAAGTCGCTGCCTTCAGAAGCGGCTGTGCTTTTGCGGCCCTAAACAAAGAAACGCGGTCAGTTTACTTCTGCCCAATCTGGAGACAGACTATACCTCACGGCGCTGAATACATACCGGTTAAAAAAAATCAAAGGCTCCATACGTACAGCTCCTTGAATGTGACCTTGTTGTGCATTAGCCACACTGAAAGCCCCCCGGCTAACACTCCCCTCAGCAGCGCAATTACTTATTGAGTCGCCCCCCGAAATTTACATTGATTACCAAACCACGAGTTTACAGAGAGAGGGAGAACTCAGCCTGCGGGGAAGGTGACAAAGTTTCTCAACACAATGTGTTACACACACAGACACACACACACACTAGATTAAAATGTATGTGCATCCTGCCTCTAAGCTTGCCCCAGGTTACTTATATTGGGCCTCAAAATAGAAATGCACTGCACAGCCCATAATGACTCTGTTCTGTAATTCTCCCCATCAAAAGTTTGGAGACACATACAGTGCTGTGCAAAAGTGTTTCTTTATCTTTTGTTTTGAATCTCCTTGTTGGTGTAACGTTCAGGGCATAGGAGGACGAGAGGGGATGCAAGTCCACACACACCCAAACTTTATTTACTGCACATGTACAAAGAAGCCGCGAAACTAGTGTTCCAGAGCTCCGGGCTGTGAGACGGTCTGAGCATGTAAACAAGGCCCTCACCTGTGTGCGAGATGAGTGGATGCTCAGTTTTCTGGCAGGGCGACTCTGGGGCCCCGGTAGTCCCGGTGCCCGCCCCGCGGGTCACTGCTGTGGGGAGCAGCAGCAGTAGGAGCAGGCGGTGGGCCGGGGGCGGAGCCATCAGCCTCCCCTGGACTCAGCACACTACTGACGGGGCGAGAGAGAGAGAACAGGGCGCTGGGCATCTGCCACCAACAGCTAGAGAGAGAGACAGAGACAGAGAGAGAGAGAGAGAGAGAGAGAGAGAGACAGAGAGAAAGACAGAGAGATAGTGAGAGACAGAGAGAGAGAGAGAAAGAGAGAAAGACAGAGAGAGAGAGAGAGAGAGAGAGAGAGATTATTAGGTAAACTTCAAATTAGACTATAATTACAATGAATTACATCTCATTTAAGCCCAATAACTTCTAATCATCCATCTCACTGTTAGTTATTGCTATTATTGATTATTGATTTTGATGATTTAACTACAGATCAATCACTTTACACATATCACCCATTAGAAGATCACTTAGCAGGGGTCTGACAAGTGGGAGTTAGTGTACTGTCATATATTTAATGGCTTGTAAATCAAAATAAAAAAACAATGAGGACTAACGTAGGACAGCCAATCAGAACAGAGCTGGTTTACATATTTGACTAAATGGCACAGTAACAAACAGCCTGTTTAATTCTAAGTAGTTCTAAAGAGAGAATGGAAAATGAAAGTGTGAAAATCAATGATGACAGTTTTGGTACCATAAACCACACAGATGTGAAACATGGAAAAGTATAAAATGCATGATGAAATATTGGAGCAGAATTTAACTGAAATGAATGTTGCGTGATGTGACGAGCGGTGGGCGGAGTCTTGCACGTAACCGTTGTTCATGTCGATCTCTTTGAACGGTAATAACACACTCCAACTGAGCTCCTGTCAAATGTAAATGCGGGCCAGTTCTCAGCTGGTTCCCAGTTCAGCACCAGCCGAGCACCAGAACCAGCACCAGTGTAGTGGAAAAGGGGTATTAGTGGCCCCCTAATGCTGTATCTGAAGTCTCTTTCCGAAATTCAGCCTTGGTGCAGAATTACAGCCACTTAGAGCCAGTCCCACAGCCACCCAGTGTCTGTAGTTTAAAATGATAATGAGGAGGAGAGAGGCGGGGCGAGGTGGCGTGTGGGGGAGGGGCCAGCTTGCGGCCATGGTACCGCGCGCTAATGTTTAAAGTGTATAGCAATGACTGGCTCGTAGACACGCAGCCATTCAAGCTTTCCAGTTTGACCCAGAATCTGATCGAGATGGAGAAGCACATGATGAAAGTCGACTACAGCCGGACGTCTCCGAAATTAAAATGAACCCACTGGTTCTTCAGGGGCTCGCATGAAGGAACTAAAAAATACACATTGTGCTCATTTGTACATCTAAGCACCGAGCAACTGCCAAGCTTCACTCGTTTGCAAGCCATGCTGTCTCTAGAGGCAAAAGTGGTCTCTCACACAGAGCACTGACAGTCGGTGGAGCTAATTTTTTAGGGGAGGGAGCGAAATTCTCTGGCCAAATTCCAGATCGGGCCAACTGAGCTGTCATTCTCTCAACAGCGGAGCAGGATGATTAAAGCACTCTTTACACCTATCGCCATTTCTAGCCACTGCAGGACCATAGGCAGACTAGTGGAACTTGTATTAATGTTAAAAAATCTCATCAAGTGAAATTTTCATGCCATGGGACCTATAAACATATACCTTTGGTAACTGGACATGTGCCCAATTTCTCGTTCGGTGCTGTAAAAGTTTGAATTTGTAAATATATATAAAGCACCTGGTCACTAACATTAAGTTAAAGTGGGGCTGGACGGGTTAAATCTGCTGCAAAGGAAGTAAACAGATTGAGACAGAGCAGCTGTAACCCCTGCACTCTTCACACTGACCTTTTGACCTCCCGCACCATGAATCAGAGGATGGGTCTGCGGGTCTGTGCCCACAAACACACATACCAGCACAAACACACACAGAAACACGAACGAAGTGAGAAGCTCTCAGGCAGCTGAACCGCAAATCAACACACCGTCGTCATTCTATACAGCCTCATACTCAGCCCTGAAGGTCCAGATCAGATGAAAATCCCCACAGAGACCAGCTCACATGGCCAAATGTAGATACCAGGTAGGCTAGATATAAATAGGCATTTCTGATAAACCGAGTGAGAGTGGGTAAAAAGGTGGTGTTTCTGATAAACTGGACATGTGTCAGTAAAAAGTATTTTTGATTAAATGCCTAAAAAGTTGTTTCTGATAAAATGGCCAGAGAAGGCAGGTGAGCTGTCTGAGTCTAGGTAAACAGGCCAGTGTATAAACTGGTAAGTCGGTGTGAATTTGTTCCTCGAACACACCTCTGATTTATTTCCCACGCGGCTCCTGTCCAAAATAGCACGGCCTCTGCTGACCCGAGGTCAGAGGGCTGTGAGAGGGAGCGTGCGGCGCTGTCTCTCCACACTAATGTAAAGCACCTGGGCCCTGGGGTTGCCAAACCCTGTCAGTCAAACTCCCCCTCAGCCCTCTATTCTTCAGAACAGTCATACATGACAGCTCCGGCAAAGCGGGGAGCGCAACTGAAATCAATCCCGCTGAAGCCCGTCTCTCTGGGTCTCCTGCCGCAGAGGGCATCGCGGTAAATCAGACGAGGCTCAGAGGGCAGACCGGCCTGGTGGAATCTGGAGTTTGCGGTCTATAGTAGGTGTCGGCTTACATTCCTGTATGACTGAGCCCATGTGCAGCGCTCAGTCAGCACAACTCCACAGGACACCAAGTCCTTAACCCCTCCGACTCGAACGCCACCCCCTCCAGGCCTTCAGGAACCACTATGTAATGGTTTTACAAATAAAACACAAAAGCTCTGAACCCTGGAGAACTTTCAGGGTAGTCTCCGCCCACATATGGGTGGGGAAACCCTGCAGAGGGAGGGGCTCCGGAGAGCGGCCGAGCGTCGGCATGCCAAGAGAAGGAGAACAAACACCGGTTCTAGACTGTTTTACACTGTTTATCTGAAATCAGGGTTTACTGATACACTCTGAGTTCTGAGGGTAAACGCCGGTTCTAGACTGTTTTACACCGGTTATATTTACTGAA
>JBBPDC010184508.1:0-15563 GCA_037974485.1 Hemigrammopetersius urotaenia | reverse complement strand
TTAAATCAACAACAGCTATTTAACCAAGTTACTGCTAGCTAAATTACACACCATAACAAACCCTGTCAAAGAGAAAAAGCAAGTCAGAGATTAATGCACAAGTAAGTAAAAACTGTTAAAAGTGTAAGTGTATGAGGGATTTGTTAAATATATAGGAAAATATGTATAAGAGATGCCTCTCCAATAGTGCCATAGCTTTTTAGTGTAAAATGTGATCTCTGACTACCCCAGACTCCTCCTAAAAACATGCAACCTCAGAAGGTCGTGTTGCAATTCTATAATTCTAATTATTTTTTGTGTTTTGCACATTTAAAAAGGTGAAGAACATATAATGCTTACTCAATGTTTTAGGGTAGGACTTTTATTTTGAAATTCACCCACAACCCGGACGCTAGAATAACGTACATTGCTGCATGTGGGTTGAATAGCTGGTTTAACTCTGCTACATTCATGTAGAAGAAAAGAGAAGGACTATTTTATTTTTAACTTAAAGGTAATGTATATCCTTGACTCTCTGTGATTCATTGTCCTGTATATCTTGGTATCTGAGATGTGTCCGTCTGTGCAGCAGTAATGCATGTTACACCCTTGTTAGTAAACAAATTTGGCAATGACTTCATGTCTGTTTTCTGGATTTCATACAGTATGTATGTATTTTTGTGAAACTATTTATAATTCTGGAGTTATGAATTGTGTGTTCTCTCCCGGACGACCCATATATGTTTATTATTATTATTATATATAATATAATAACACACATACATACATACATACATACATACATACACACACATATGTGTGTGTGTGTGTGTGTGTATGTGTGTGTATTTATATATGTAAAGTCTATCAGCAGCTGGAAGGAAAGACTTTCCTTCTCACATCACTGAAGGAGCTGCTCAGGAAGAGATGTGTAGTGAGCAGGGAGAGCCCAAATGATTTTGCTGCAACAGGTTTCCACCTATATGTAGGAATTATGCCTGTTGTGGTTTGTGTGGATTTTGAGGAAATGTTGCAAAATCTCAACCGTTGCTTTTCAAAGTTATGAACAACGTTAAGTGTCTGAACTACACATTTGACACGGGCAGTGACTTCATGTCTGTTTTCTGGATTTTCTACAGTACGTATTTTTCTCCGAGTTCATTTTCATGAAGTGTGTGTTCTCTCTCAGACTCAGATTTGGGGATGTTACGACGTCCCAAACCCACAGACTCCGAGTCAGACCTGCTCCGAGAGCAGGAGAGGTTTTTATCCTCCGGGAGTCAGTCTGCGGTGAATATAGTGAAGAGACCTGATAAAAGAAGAGGAGACACTGTGAATGACCACGAGGAGTCTCAGGAGAATCAGAGAGATGTGGTGACCATAACAGGTGCGTCCGTCTCCCAATACGATACGATAGAAAATTACAATAAAGAAGGACTAGTACATTTTCACTACCTTGAAGATAAAATTACTTTCCCAGTTGTGTTACTGACAGTATTTTTTTTTCTTTTGAAATTATTTCTTTATAAGGCTTGCACCCTTTTTGCGTTTTATCTTTTCATCGAATGACTTTCATCTCTTAAAATGAGACAGACTGTTTCTTCTTATTGTCTTTAAGTGTGATTCACTGAATGGACAAAAGTATTGGGACGCCTGACCATTACACAGCAAGGCATTTACAGTGTAACAGCTTTCACTCTTCTTGGAAGGCTTTCCACAAGATTTTGGATATTATGTAGAGCATTTATGATGGCAGACATGTTGAAAGAGAAGGCCTGGCTCACAATCTCTGTTCCAGTTCATCCCAGAGGTGTTGGATGGGATTGAGGTCAGGATTCAATCAAGTTATTTCACACCAAACTCATCCGGCCATGGCTTTATGGAGCTT
The DNA here is from genome assembly GCA_037974485.1 of Hemigrammopetersius urotaenia. Taxonomy (NCBI): domain Eukaryota; kingdom Metazoa; phylum Chordata; class Actinopteri; order Characiformes; family Alestidae; genus Hemigrammopetersius; species Hemigrammopetersius urotaenia. The sequence continues at coordinate 13,696 of JBBPDC010184508.1, read as the reverse complement.
GCTTTGTGCACTGGGGCACAATCATGTGGGAATAGAAATGGTTATGGTTATGGTTATGCTTCAGTCTCTGTCCAAGAAATTGGAAGCATGAAATTGTCTAAAATAACTTATAGTTAACCCTGAAGTATCACTATTGCTTTTTACAAGTAAGGGGCACCTGAGTTCAGTAATTAAGGTGTGAGTCCCAAGACGTTTGTTCATATAGTGTGTATATATAAATGTGTTGTTTGTCTTATCTGAACATTGCTTATCCAGTTTAGTAGTAAGGTATAATATCATGGCCTGTGATTAGGATTTTGTAAATATCACCTGAGCCTTTGTCTTCTGCTAGCACTGTTCATTGTGTAGTCCACTCTTTGGCTGACAGAAATGCTTCTGCATGTACAGATCTTCCTGATGAGCTGCCTGAGCTGACCCCTGCACCTCCCAAGAAGTCCTGTTTCAAAAAGGGGCAAGTGCGTTTTAAGGATGAAGATCCAGAGGCACTGCTGGATAGACATGATACTCACATCAGTGCGGTCCTCTCCAGGATTGTGGTGAGCTGACGTAATTATTAGATTGAATGGTTCGATTAGATTCAAAACATGTTAAACATGTTTTACTCATTTAAACACTTTTTTTAATTGACTCTCTGTAGGAGAGAGACACGAGTGCAGTGCCGGTGTCATTCCCAGCCTTTACAAGCACAGCTTTCCCCAAAGTTCTGCACCGATCCACAGCCCAGAGACAGGTGAGAGATCAGAGTACAGGGGATATATATGCAAATACAGGGGGTCCTTGAGTTACAACATGACAGTAATGTAACGTAAATTTTCATGTATGTCAAAACACACCTGAGCCTTACCTATCCTAACACAGTTGTACAATTATAATCTAGAACACAACTAAGCCACAGAAAAAGGGCATAAATATACTGTAGTTGTACACTGTACTGACAAGAAATGACAAAAAATGAGTGTGAAAACACTGTTAACAATCCAAAACGGCATGGATAAGCGCTCTGGTGTCGTCAACTCCCTCACTCATATGCCGTTTTACTGCGTATTCTGCGTTTTGTTCCGCTATGTGCAACCAAACTAGTTAAGGGAGTGAGCGCCGTAAACTCGAAACGTCGTATGTCGAGACTGCTGTTACCTGGAGACCCTCTTCTAGTGCTGCTTTAAATCCAGTTAAAAAGTGGCTAGACATATGTTTTGGGTGTGCATTTCAGCGAGGAGTTGGGATTGTCTTTTTGTGTGTGAACAGGTAACAGCACCTGGAGGCAGAAAAAGTATTTTTGCACGTCAGATTGCTGTGCAGAAATCTAAAGCCTCTGGCGGAGATTCAAAGAGTGGCACAAAGATCAGCGCTCCTCTCCCTCCTGGGTCTAGTCACGCAGTCCAAGGTAAGTGTTTTCATGTTCCTGTGGCAGTTATTTTGACCGATTACATTAGGGCTGTCACAAAAACTTTATTAACTTTATTACTTTCTTGATTACTTAGTTATTAGTCGATAGGTGATGACATTTTTAAATTCTCTATTAAATTCTCTATTACGAGGTTTTCACCACGTGATACTTCAGTATAATGTGTAAGGAGAGCTAGGCCTGGAACTTTATTTATTTGAAGCTCAATTAGAAAAAGATATTAATGTTCTGTTTTTTCGTTGATAAAATGACAGAAAATGTATAATGAATTAATACTGAAGGCAAAGTTTAGGGCTCTGGTCTCTTGTTCACACTGATCCTGGCACTCACAACTTGAGTGTCAAAACTTTCCCCACCTCTGCAGCGTGCCTAAATGCTAAGTATCTGTACTTTAACTGGGTGTGTGTGTTTATCTTCGGTCATAGGTGCTGGTGATGGCTCCTTGCTGGTGTCCGGTCAGGGCCTGGATCCAGACAGTGCTATGGAAACTCTTAAGATCCATGAGGAGAACCAGGCGAAGCTGCAAAGCATGTCAGAGACTGATATTCTGGAAGAACAAAATAAGTTGTTGGCCCAGCTAGGTGACAACAACATTCCTGTGTTTAACCTGTAATCAAAATAATCAGTTTTACCTTGTTAGTTCATTTCCCTGGTCATGTTGAGCCTGATCATTTGAAATATATAGTTCTTGCGTGTTTAAGGACTAATGATGAACTTCGGTGGTGGAGGAGATATGCATGTGCCTGTAATGCATAATTTTATTGGGCCCTGTTTTATTTAATCAGTATTCCCGGTTATTTTAGATCCGAGACTGGTGGACTTTGTGAGGTCACGAAAGGCTCAGAAAGCCTCACCATCAGTGCCCTCTCTTCCTCAGAGAGAGGCATATCCTGACCAGCCTGTCGATGGTAAAGAGCCTCACTGTGTAGAGCCAGAACCAGACACTCAAGAGGTTACGATGGATTCAGATGAAGGAAATGAGAAGGAACCTGTAGTCCAGCCTCCGATCACTGGTGAGCAACGACCTTGTCCCTTTATCTGTGTCTTAGTCATGCCATGTTTCAGAGTCTGTGTTTTTACATACATTTGCACAAATGCAGTCAGTCTAGTTGTCTTTACTGAACTCTAGTGAAACCAGTAGATTTAAAACTATTTTATCAAAGGAGACAATTCCCTCGCATCGGATCTTGGCTTATTGCAGTGATGGAGACGCCCTGTGAGAGAGTTCATATCCGGACAACAAGATGAAAAAACAATGTGTTAGATATGAATATGATAGCTATACAGTGTAAACCCACAAAGTCGCAGGTCAGAGTTTGTGACCTCAGTCGTTCATGGATTTTTGTTCTTTGAAACTATATATCATTTTTCATGCTTTTTATTTCTACATTATTAAGAAAAATATAATTTAGTAATTTTGTAAGTCATGTAAATTCAGCTAAATTTCCCTATAAAATATAACTACACATTGTTATTGTACTGTTGAGAGAACACAAAGCAACCATATACAAAAACATGTCTTGGTATGGTGAATTCCCCTGCACTCAGAGGTGGGAGGTTTGAAAATAGCCAATCCGAGAGTGTTAGTCATTTCTCCTTGCTGCTGATTGGCTGCTGCCCTGTGACATGTCTCTAGCAGCTGTAGTCCAGCGTTCCTGCATCAGAACAGTTTTAAAAGCTTAAAATGTTTAAAAGTTTAAAATGAAATTAAAGTGTGTTAGGGGTCATGTTTAGGGTTTATGTTATAAAAATAGGCATTTATAGACTTTTTTGTAGACATTTTTTTTCACAATTCACAAGTGTTCTTGGAACGTAACTCCCCCAAATTTCTGTGGTCATCTTTAGTTATATTCAATTTATGTAATAATTCTTAGGGTGCTTAGATTTCATCATTAAACACATCTTAAACACTCTCTTGCAGTGTCATTCAGCTTCTGTCATTTACTTGTGCAGGTTATCGAGTATCATTGTTAGTGCAGCGACAGGCAGCAAGTAGATTGAGCTTTACTACTGTAGCTACATACTGCAGTTCCAGCGACAGGCTGTTAAACTTGTCTTCCACAGATCTGTGTCAGCTCCAGTGCATCTGGCTGCTGGCCAGTCTTTTTCTTTCCCCCAAGCTAACTGCACGTATGCACTAATGTCTATTTGGCTGGGCGCATCCGGCTGAACTGCAAGACTGACACACCGGGGTAGAGCCATCGATTTCAATTAGGCTGATTAGCACAAGCTAGCCAGAGCAAGCCAAGATTCATCTTAAGGGGATAAAGGCAAGAAGATAGTGGAAGTCACAAGAAAGGGAACATCAGCATTAAGATGGATGAAATCGCGAATCACAGTTCTCTTGTTGTGACAAGCACCTGTAACTGTTAATAATATGCAGAATTCCTTGTTCTTACTAAATCTAATAAACTATTGTTTGCCCTATTTTAAAACTTTTTCTGATGGTGTTATCCCACAACTGCTTGTGGCACCACTGAGGTACCCTTGAGCCCAGTACGGTCACCACACACTGCTCCCCAGGTGCTGTGTTTCTGGCTGCCAGCTGCTTCACTTGGTGAATGGGTTAAATGCAATTTCACATTGTTTACACTGTGCTGTGTTCATGTGAGTAGTGTTGTTTTTGGCAGCCTGTCTTACTTTTAGTATTAGTCTTTGCGTCAAGCTGTGATTTTAGCTTTTATTAGTCTTAGTCACGTGCAAACTCTTTTTAGTCTAGTCAAGTTTCAGTCGACTAAAAGTCGACTTATTTTAGTCAGAATTGTCCATGAATATTTTTGTCTAGTTTTAGTCAACAACTGATGACATTTTAGTCTAGTTTTAGTAAATTTAGTTGTAATTTAGTCTTTTTTTTCAGTAATGCAGTTCTATTTAACCCAGTCAATATAAGTACCTAGTAGAATAGACAAAATCTAAAATTTCTTTTAGTCAAACCTATTTCATAATTCAAACAAGGTTCTTATTATTATGTTATTGCTACCTTATAGACTCAAGAATACTGTACATCCATTCCAGACAGTGAAGACACTCGTATTTGAATTTAAGATGTTTATTTTAACATGTTAGATCTTAGCAGTACACACACAGAAATTTAAATAAAACACATCACTAAAAAGTGCAAATAAAATGTAAATATGTGTGTCTGTTGTCATAAAACCCAGATTTATAAAACTGGTAAAAGTCTTCACCTTTGGTGTGTTGACCTGAACTTACCTGAATATTTTTTTATTCCTGAACAAATATAGTCTACACAACCAAATCAGAACAATTTAGGAGCAGCTTTTTTGCATGGATATGGGAAAGAATGCAAAATGCTGTGTGTGAGAGAGACTTTGTGTGTACATCCCAATACTTTTATGCACTCTAGATAGATTTAATTCACAGTGCCTCTCAGTGGACAATTATAAGGTCGAGTGGCCCAATACTTTTTCCTCTCCTCTCTATCGTACAGGAAATAACGCCTCGTCTCATTTTAGTCAGCGAAAATGAAGAGACATTTTAGGACAGGTTTTATTTTGTAAACCACATTTTATCTCGTTATTATTCGTCAACAATAATACATGATATATTTCGTAATAGTCATCGTCACATGACTAGCATTTACGTTGAATCTTGTCTCGCTTTTGTCACGTGATAAATGATCGTTGACGACGATATTTTGTCATAATTTCTGTTGACGAAAGCTACATGCGAGTCTATGAGGGGCCACTTTACTATGCTTTATTTAAAGGATGTTTGCTATACACACATTTCTGTGCCTGTTTTTAATACTTGTTTTTATTGTATTTTAACTATGTAATTACGGTATTATAGACAATCATGCAGTTTACAATCGAATCTGGTCCTAATGCAGTTATTTTATTCATGCAGAACAGAACCTACCTGTCAAACCACAGAAAGAGTGGCTCCACATGGACAAACTGGAGCCAGACAAACTGGAGTGGACAAGGGATTTGCCTGCACCGAGGAGGCGGAGCACCAGAAAGGTCAAGATTAATGCGCATCACACATGTGCCTCTTATAATTCAGTGCATGTTTTAATCCTGCGGATGAAGAACTGATGAGAAATGCTGTCTTTCAAGGACTGAACTGTTTTTTTTCTTTTTTGTGTGTTGAATGAATAGGCCATGCAGGCCCGTTTCGACTTTTCTGGCAACGTCATCCCCCCTAATGAAGACCTACCCACACACCTTGGCCTGCATCACCATGGGGAAGAGCCAGAGGTCAGTTGGTTTAAATGAATGGGTCTTGTATTCTTTGTTTATTTAAATTGTCTGACCAAGCATGACTTTTGATCATGTTGTTCATCTGTTTTAGCTTAGTATGTGTTTATTGTATTTACACCAGCACTTTCGTTTCTCTCTCTGTCGTTCTTAGCGGGCAGGCTACTCATTGCAGGAGCTTTTCCTCCTCTCTCGCAGTCAGCTAACCCAGCAGCGGAGCCTGGCACTCAATACCTTAGCGCACATCCTATCAAAGGTAAATCAATAAAGTCAGCTCAGTTGACTTGACTTAAATTGCCTTGCAACCCTGCTGCAATTAGCAGGACAAAATGAGGACAAAATGTGGAGAAGCCTGGGGGGAAATCAACATTTTCATGCTTGTTTTGACAAAACAAGTACTAATGGCAGTCTATCAAATTCTTTTAGATAACTTAAGGCTGTTCGCTTGGTGCTTTATCTGTTGTAATGCTCCATGAAGAGCCAGTAAAGAATGTAATGTTTTATTTCGATGGGAATGACTGTAGTTATTCACAAAGTCTCCATATGTTGCTGTTTCTCTAGGCCCATGCTGGGGAATACTCTTCTTCTCTAAAGGGCAGTGTGCTTTCCTCCCTGTTGGATGCTGGCCTCCTCTTCCTCCTGCGTTTTTCTCTGGACGATAGTGTTGAAGGTGTGATGTCAGCGGCTGTGCATGCTCTGCGCGCACTTTTGGTTTCCCCCAGTGATGAGGTGAGGCGCAAACATCAATGACAAAAGCGGTTTCAGATTTTCATTTGTTTTCTGTCTTATTTCTGGTGTGCACACAAATGTTTAGCAGATTAGAAATTCTCCAAAAGCATCTGCAAATTAAATTTTGCATAAGAAGAAAATCCACATAAGCCTAAACCATTAAAACATATAAATGTCTTTTTGGCTTCTTAATTTTCTTTTTAAAGGGGACAGTAAAAGTTGCTTCATCTGCTTTGTTTATCTATAAGTCTTTTTATCTTTTGTAGGAGTGCCTGGACAATATGTTCCCCTGGTTGCTTGGGATGGCAACCTTCCCTCTTTTACCTTCCGCTCAGGATGAGGAAGACGAGGATGATGAAGGTCTGGATGAGTCCATGAAAGAAACGGCTAAAGAGAAAGAGCAGAGAAAAGCAGATCATGACGTCGCTCGACTGGATGTTGTCAAGGTGAGAAAAAACCTGAAGCTAAAAATATTCCTGTTTTTAGCGTGTATATGTACATAAAAACGAGTGAGGGAGTTTGCTTGTATATTTATGTCCTTTTCCTTATTCAGTGGCTTGTGTTTTTGTTTCTAGATTATGATTTTACAACTGTGTTAGGATCAGTAAGTGGGGCTTCGACTTAAATTTGGGTTCTGTCACTATAGTAGGAACGGAACTGTGTCGTAACCTGAGAACCTCCTGTAGTATATTGGTATCCACGGTTTTGTTACAACGATCAGTTTAGCAAGCAGTTTATTACAGTAGGGTAGTGTGTGTTTTTGAATGTTTGTATGGTTTTGCTTTTATAAGGGTTTGTTGAAGATGCAGCTTCTGCAGAGGCTGCGATACCTTTTGGAAGTTGTACGACCCGCACCCCACGTGGTTCTCGATGTCCTGATGGTGTTGATTCGAATTGCTCATCACTCAACCTCTGCTGCCACACAGGTAAAGCTTAACTGAGTCCCTAAAGCTTTCTGATATGTGCTTCTGCATCTTGTCTGCAAATTAGCTTCTGACAGATCCTTTTTTATGCTTTCACTTCACTTAAGAGTCTCCTGTGGGTTAAAAAAGTTTTACCATGTGATAACTGTGTGGTTACTTTGAGATAAATCTTTGAGAAAAATCTGTGGAATTCCATTTTACATATGTCAGTTTTAGAAATGTTTGAGACTCTGACATATTGGTCAATTATATGGACAAAAGTATTGGGACAGACTTGTTTTTCAGGGCTTGGGCTAGGGCCCTTACTTCCAGTGAAGGTCAATCTTAATGCTTCAGCATATCAAGCAGTTTGGACAATGCCATGCTTCCAACTTTGTGGACACAGTTTGGTGAAGAACCTTTTCAAATCCAGTAAGACTGTGTCATATTACACAAAGTGAGCTCCATACATGGCTGGATTTGGTGTGGAACAACTTGACTGGTCCACACAAAGCCCTGACCTCAACCCCATCCAACACCTTTTGGATGAACTGGGACAGAGATTGTGAGCCAGGCCTTCTTGTCCAGCATCGACTGAGAAGGTAGCCTGACCTCATAAATGCTCTACAGAGGGAATGGGTACAAATTCCCATAAAAACTCCAAAATCTTATGGAAATTCTTCCAAGAAAAGGGAGGACAAATACTTTACTGTCTGTGCAGTCACTATAGGTGTAATGGCCAGGTGTCCCAATACTTTTGACCGTATACTGTTTTGTGACATTTTTGTACCATTGGTGTCAAACTGCAGTCCTGGATGGGCAGTGTCCTGTATGAATTTAAATCGACAAACATACCTGGCTAAGCTAACAACAATTCTGTTTTTTGCTATGGCTAATGTCAGCTAAATTTGAATTGGGAGGAATGTTGGGTACATTTGATTTTTACATGTAACTCATCAAAAAGTTACTTTCCACATCTAGATCCTGGATAGCCCCCGGCTGATGGAGACGGTGATGTCAGAGTTCCTGCCTTGCTCCTGGGCTCCCTCCACCTTGCCAACCCCGCCTTCTTTATATGGGTTGCCTGTTTCCATGGCGATGAAGCTCCTTCGAGTTTTGGCGAGTGATGGGAGGCATACTTGCGCCAGAATAGTGAGTACTGACGGCTGATGGACACCTTATTCTGTGAAACCTGATTTTATGTACAGCAGCAGCACATACTCATGGTGAAAGATTCTGATTTATTTATGTCTCAGCTCAATTCTCTAGGTGGACGGGAGCGCTTGTCTCGGCTATTGGTAGCAGAACCATCTGAGCTGCTGCTGGAGCCGGCGGAAGCTATTCGCTGCAGCACAGAGGCACTGAGACTTTGGGCAGTGGCTGCCAGCTACGGACAGGCCTGCAACCTCTACACGTAAGAACACCTTCTCACAGGGGTGGACTGGGACTAACAAACAGTCCTTTTCTCCCAAATAGGCCTGTGTACAAACAGCCACAAGCAGATCACTGCGTCTTGGCGTCTCCGGCGGAGGGGGGACGAATACCAACCTCCACAACAAATAAATACACGTTTTTTTCGGCTTTTACCTGTGGATTTTACACCTGATAAATGATCATCTTGGCGCCATCTGCTGTTGTTAGTGGGTTAAGGAGAAAGGCAGGCCAACGGCTGTGCACCAGACGGCCATTCTGGACTTTTCCAGAACGCACAGGTTTCCAGTCCTATTTACCCTTTAACCGAAGTGTGATGAATCAGTCAATAAACCAAAGTTCTATAGTAATGGAAGCTAATATCTACCAAATACCATCATTCAAAATGCAATCCAATATCAGTATGTTTTAAACCTAATCAAGCTGTTAATCTAAAACAGACTATTTTGTGGTTTCTGACACTCTGTGATGATCCATATAAAAATGGAAGTGTGTCTTTAATATCGATGATGGGTATTGATTTACTGGCTGTTTAATTACATAATTAAAATGAAGTAAAAATGGAAGAATGGAAGTAAATAAAGCAAGATTTCTGTTGGGTATACTGCAGAACTATGCAATAATGCTCATAGCTAAGATAGAAATATATAAAATATATAAAGATAGCCAATAGCAGTAAAATTGCCTTCTTGTAATATATTTAGATTGAATTAAATTTGTAGTATGATGAATAATAAGAGCGGTCTCAAAGTTTTAGTCCTGTGCTTAAAATAGAGAAAAACATTGTTAACACTTTTTCAGTTTCTATGTTGTGAAAGATGCAAGATACATTACAAAAGGACAAGGATTATATCTCTCTCTCTTTCTCTCCCTCCCTCATTCTTTCCCTCCCTCCATCTCCCTTTCTCTCACTCTCTTCCTCCAATCCCTCCCTCCCTTTCTTCATCCATTCCTCAATCCCTTTCCCCCTAATTCTCTCCCTGTCTCCATCTCTCTCTCTCTCTCTCTCTCTCTCTCTCTCTCCATCGCTCCCTCCCTCCATCCCTCCCTCATCCCTCTCCCTCCATCTCTCTCCCTCCATCTCTCTCTCCCTCCATCTCTCCATCTCTCCTTTCCTCCCTCTCTCCATCCCTCCCTCCCTCTCTCTCTCTCTCCAGCTCGCCCACCATCTCTCTCTCTCTCTCTCTCTCTCTCTCTCTCTCTCTCTCCAACCATCCCTCCCTCCATCTCTCTCCCTCCCTCCCTCCATCCCTCCCTGCCTCCCTCCATCCCTTCCTCCATCTCTCTCCCTCCCTCCATCCATACCTCCCTCCCTCACTCTCTCTCTCCCTCCCTCCTTCCATCTCTCCTTTCCTCCCTCCATCCCTCCCTCCCTCTCCTTTTCCCTCCATCTCTCCTTTCCTCCCTCCATCCCTCCCTCCCTCTCTCTCTCCCTCCATCTCTCCCACAATCTCTCTCTCTCTCTCTCTCTCTCCAACCATCCCTCCCTCTCTCCAACCATCCCTCCCTCCATCTCTCTCCCTCCCTCCATCCCTCCCTGCCTCCCCCATCCCTCTCTGCCTCCCTCCATTCCTTCCTCCATCCCTCCCTCCATAGAGATCTGTACCCAGTGCTGGTGAAAGCGTTGCAGGCTGCACACAAGCCCAGTGCTCCATCTGAGCCTCTCCTAGTATTGGAGCTCCATCGACTGAGGGCTCTGCTGGTCCTGCTCACTCAAGTCACACACACCGCTGGCTGCCACCAGGAGTTACAGAGTGGCGTGCTCAAGTAGGTCATACACTGCAACTTCACACAACTTCACATGAGAATGTTTGATTTCTCATCAAAACAAGAGAAATGCTTAATGTCTTCATTTGTCTGCTGTTAAATGTTTTTAATTATGTTTGTGACAGTTCTCAGGGTACCGAGAGTCTTCCACCTCCTCCAGTGACGTGGGGTCATGTGACGGGCTTGCAGACCACTTTGGTTGGCTTTCTAAAAGGCTGTGTCAGAGATCTGGACGATCCGGGTCTAAGGTCAAGTGCCTTAGCTCTGCTGCCATCCTATCTGATCTACATGGGAGCGTTTTACTCACAACTCAGTGTCCAAGTAAGCACTTCAAAAAATAATGTCCCATTTGGCTGTAAACCGTTATTATTGTGTTTCATGGTAGTTGTTAGTATGACAAGGAAAATGTTCTTTCACTAAGTTGCGTAATACTGTTGTATTACAGTGTAATTATAAGATCGAGTCTCAATCCTCACAATATTATTGAATTACAAAGCCTGTGTGTATTTCGTGTCAATTATAATATCATATCTGATGCCACACTGGAGATTTTATTCTGATGTAAAATCCCATGGCTCTGATATTTTATCACGAGGTTTAGCTTCAGGCCCTATTCTAACACAAAGTGACTTTGGAAAGATAGATGTGAGATCTGCAAATATGTCCTTTTGCAGAAATCTTTCCAGCCTGTTCAGTGCCTACAGGAGATCGAGTCCTTAACCTCAGACGTGCTCCTCCCACTCATTTCACATCAGGCCCTGTGCAGCATGACGGAAAACCTCAGGTTGGATTATGCCTTTATGTCAAATCTTCCAAATGTCTTCAATTTTCTTAATTCGGTTAGTCCATCTGCAACCTTTAGTCAAAGCATTAAATATTAAAGAACACATATAGCTGAAAACCTAATAAATTCTTGAAGTAAGAATTTATTGTATTCCATTAACATTGCTTCATGGTTGAAAACATTCCCTGTTTCATATGATACATAGAGGAAAACTAAGGTGCAAAAACAGCCCATTTTGGTTTGGGTTTTTTTTTGTGATGTCACAAAAACCAGTGCATTAAATGTGTCCTGCTCTCCACCCTGCGGCAATATTGCCCCGGCCATTCAGTTTATCAGGCTGCCTTTTGAGAGGCACATTATAGGGCAGTTAGTCAGAACAGTACTACTATTTCAGTATAAACAGCCATATACTTTTTTATGGTTACTTTTTTGTGGGGGTGTGTCTGTGTAAAATGTGCATGTCACTATTGTTTTATACACTATTGACCACACTTGATTCAAAATTCCAACCAAAATAAATGTTTGGATGAAATTGAAAAATAATACAAATAAATAATTTGTGAAGGTGATCATTCGGTCATACGTGAACAGCACGAAATTCAACCTCTGCGTTTAACCCATTCACCAAGTGAAGCAGGGGGCAACCATGAACACAGCGCCCGGGGAGCAGTGTGTGGGGACGGTACCTTGCTCAGGGTACCTCAGCAGTGCCTAGCGGTCTTGGGAATCGAACCTGGACTATCTGATCGCAGGGCGAATGCCCTAACCACTAGGCTGGCAGCTGCCCCACCAATTTATTATACCATGGAAATGTTAAACTATACAACATTATTACATTACTGCAACAATTAAAATATCACCACATATGGAGGCATTTCTTATTTTTACACATACTGCAATAGTTCATAAAAGAATAGCAACCTGTGCGTTTTACACACACACACACACACACACTGCTGCAAATTGTGCACAGAGTGGTCTCTTATGTTTTTTCCCATGACTGTATATCTGCGTTAAAGGCACGGTACCAAAAGACAGAAAGAAGTTGCAAGTAAAATGTAATTGTTTTTATTATATTAAACCACATTTTATAAAATGGATGTGGGCCTTTTAGGCATTTTTGGCATTCCTACATACCAGTGGTTCCCAGTCCTGATCCTAGAGTAAGCCTGTCCTGCATATATTGGGGTTTGTCTTGCTTTGACACAGTTGGTCTGATCAGCTAATTAGCAAGACCTTCTTGAGAGTTACCTGCTTAACAAACTGTGCTTGACTGGAACTCTCTAGGACACGTGGTTGGCATCTACTATCAAAGACAAGAATCTTCCAGTAAAGTATTTACTGTTTATTATTATTGCTGTAACTGATGCACTGTGTTTTGCTGTTACAGGTTCAGCTCTGTCATTTGTAAGCCTGTGTTAAATGATCCTGGCCTGGAGGTCATCGCCAGTCTGCCTGGCTTGGGCTGCTTCAGGCTTAAAACATACCCAAACATAGTTGGACCTGGCTCTCCTATCCCTCTCTGTACCGCTCTCTTCTACCTGCTGGACATCCTCACCACCGTTCACCGAGGCGTAACCAAAAAAGTAGGTTTGATTTGCAGAGGCTAGGGGTTCAGTTGTGGAGTGCCACTGCAATTCACAGTTTAGCATTTTTTCTTCAAAAACACGCTTAGTCATGTGACTACTTTCTGAATTTGTTGTGTTGAAGCATGAAAAAGTGCAACAAAGATTTCTGATTAAATTTGACATTGGTGGTTTGACCTTAGTCATCAGGAGCCATGGCACTGCAGAGTTTATCGCAATAAACAGATCTGATTTTGCTCATTACCATTAGCAGTTTGGAGGGCTTGAACAGTAAAATCATAGGACAATCTGAACTTTATTTAATAGTGTGTGTGTGTGTGTGCGTGGTGTGGTAATGGGCTAGTTGTAGTATACTTGCCTCTGGACCAAGAAGTCATAGGTTTGAATCCTACCTTCAGCACCACCACTGGGTCCTTGGGCAAGACCCTTAAGCCCAAGTTGCTCCAGGGAGACTGCCCCCTGTAGATAATAGAATGGAAGTCGCTTTGGATAAAAGCGTCTGATAAATGCCATAAATGTAAGTGTGTGTGTGCGCGCGCGCGTGTGTGTGTGCGCGCCCCCCCAATGGTTGTACTGGCACCCTGCCCGGGGTGCGTCCCTGTCTCGTGCCTGTAGTTGGGGAATCCACGACCTTAGTGAGGACTGAGCAGTTCAGAATATGAAGGAGTGAATGAAGTTTATAAGTAATCCCTCAACATCTCACCAGTCTTCCAGGATTGAAGTTTACAATAAGTTTAATACAAGAACACATTGTATATATAAACAGGTTTTGTGATATATTACAATTAGAGCCCGACCGATAAAGGATTTTGAACCGATACAAATCTTTGTTGGTTTTAAAATCCGATATACCGATATATCGGCCAATA
>JBBPDC010184479.1:0-15568 GCA_037974485.1 Hemigrammopetersius urotaenia | reverse complement strand
CTCTCTCTCTCTCTCTCTCTCTCTCTCTCTCTCTCCCTCTCCCTCTCCCTCTCCCTCTCCCTCTCCCTCTCCCTCTCTCTCTGAAAATATATTCTGCCTTTGGGGCGGCTCCTCAGAGGCTAACAGAGCTCCCACAACTATTTGTTATTCATGTAAATAAGCATTATTACAGTAACACAGAAACAAAGCCTTGTTGCCAGTAATATTTCTCCAATATTGAGAGTTTAGGGCAAACATTATGTCCACCAGAGGCACGCCTGATTTCAGGCCTTGATCATCCTGATCATGTAACTGTGGTGAAGAATATATAATAGTTAATATAGTTAATGTAATATAATATTTAGATACTAATTAAGAATAGCACTCAAGGGGTTACATCTTATTTTCTCAGGCGCTCACACTACTCTACACATGCTAGTGAACAAAAAAAAGATCAGAGTGAGATCACTGGTGAAGAGGCAGTGCGATAGTGGGCTTTTGCTATACTGTCACCACCAAAGTGACACCCTCAGGCATTTGAGAGCTCATGGGCTTTCATCCTCAGACCACTGAACACGCTACTTTGCGCGTATTCTGCATGACAGATATCTTCATAAAGAAGGAGTTTCTGGGCTTTGTCGAGCGGCGGCCCATCAGGAGCGTGTGAGGGCCGGCTCCAGCAGCACATACACACACACACACACACACACACACAGCAGCTCCGTCAGTGGAACAGCCTGCGCAGGGAGAGAGCGCTGCAGGGGAAATGAGATGAGACTGGCATGCTTCATTGACTGAGCTGCTGAATACAGCTCACCCTGGGCGAAGCTCTTTCTACACCTGCTGCGGTGCCATCGCAGGGCTTATGGCTCCAAGTTAACTCTCACGCTCTCATATTTAATTTCTTCATTGTTTAGGGTCTCCAAAATCTCAAGAAGAAACAGAATAATTTGAATAATAAAATGAGACTTATGTGTGAATGTCCCATCACTACTTATGGTACTACTTAAGTCACAACTTGTGCATCAGTAGTCATGTGAAGCGTCACTCCTTATGTCACTATAACGTGCAATAACAGACTCTGTATATAGAAAAGCTCCAAACCACTATTTGTGTTACTAGAAAACCTCTTCAGCAGTAATTTTATTTATGTATCTATAGTATTTGTATCCACCTCTCTTTCTGACCACAGCATTTTGTGCATATAGTATATTGTGCATACAGTATGTACTGTATTTTACTGTATGTTCTGTGTATTTGTGTGCTTCAGGAGTTGGACCTGTGACTAGTAAGTTATGGGTTAGAATCCCAGGACTGTGAGTGGCACCTCTGCGGGACCCTTAAGCAAGATACCGCCCTCCCCCCCCCCCCCCCACACACACACTGCCCCCCGAGTGCTGTGTTCCTGGCTGCCCGCTGATGCACTTGGTGAATAGGTTAAATACAGAGAGAGAATTTAATGCTGTTCACACTGTGTGCTGTATTCAGCCATCACAAATGGTCACTTCATACTTAATAATAATAATAATAATAATTTACCATTGTAGGTTTTGTTGTCTTACTATTGGTCGAATTGAAGCCTATGCCTTTTGAAGTAGATCTGTGCATTTTGGAAAGGAAATGTAATCCATAAATAGCCTATTGTTATTAATAATAATAATTGTTTACATGTTATATAGGCTACATGAACTCACACACTCACATGTCACTTCGTTAGAAACCCCTCCGATGTAAATTGAAGCCATTCATCAGCGGTTGATAGACCAGCTTAGCATTGGCAATGAGTATGAAAATCCCATCAACATTGCAGTGTAAAGTAATACACCCTGTCTACGCTGGACTGCTGTGCTGAGGGCCATCACCTGAACAATATCTGACCAGTGCTGACCGGAGTAAAGAGATGTTAACTACAAAAACAGATGGACTACAGTCTGTATTTCTGCACCTGTATAATGAACCAGTAAGGTGGGTGGAGCTCATTAACCTGTCAGGGAGTAGAAGCAGTTGGCTGGTTAGTGGTGGCAATGAAAAGAAAGAAGTTAATGTACGTTAACACAAACCCAAGTCATTTGAAACTATTTGTATGTGTTTTCAACTGTGTAAATATGCAAAAAAAAAAAAAAAAAAAATTCCAAAAGTAATGACTGACTGTTGAGGCAGTTAGGATGTAATCAAAGGATCCTGAACAGAACAGGCAATCAAAATAAAAGTCCCCAAAAACAAGAACAAAAACAGAACCAAAAACCAGAAAAACCAGATCGTTACAGATCCATAAGGCTCAAGAAAAAAAATTATATACATATATACTGCTCAAAAAATAAAGTGAACACTTAAACAACACAATGCAACTTCAAGTCAGTCACACGTCTGTGAAATCAAACTGTCCACTCAGGATGCAACACTGATTTACAGTCTACACTCTCTCAGTGACAATAAGTGTTGCCTCCTAAGTGGACAGTTTGATTTCACAGACGTGTGACTGACTTGAAGTTACATTGTGTTGTTTAAGATGCTACAAGACATTTACAAAAAAATCCACAAAACACAGACAGAAATGAGATTAGACGATGGGCAACACCTGGACAGGGGAGGATGTGGGAACATGTGTGGTCATGACCAAAACAGACTCACATAGATCAGGTAAACAAAAGCACATAGAAAACAGAAGACAGAACATTACAAAAAGCCAAGAGAACAGGGAGAGCATTACATCAAGTAAACGAATATACAGGCGGTCCTCAGGCTATGGCAGCCTTGACATACGACGTATCTAGTTTAGGACACTCGCTCCCATAGTTTGGTTCAGCACGACGGAAGAACCCACAGCATACACACAATACGCAGTAACACGTCGTATGAGTGAGGGATCTGGCGTCCCCCAGTACGCTTACCCATTTTAGACTGTTAAAATCTTTTGTCATTGTTTCTGTTACTACAGTACAGTGTCTTTATGTCCTTTTCCTTTTTCTGTGGCCTTGTGTGTTTTTATGTTCTAGATTATGATTAGTATTGGTAAGGCTAGGGTGTGTTTTGACCAACACCAAAATTCTGCTTACGTCGCTGCCATAGGAACGGATCTCTGTTAACTCGAGGACCCCCTGTATAAATAAAGGTGTACTACACTAGGCATGGTTGCTGTAAACCGGGCCTGAGTACGATTGCCCCTCCTCCCCACTCCCCCCCTCTGGCCAGCACTCACACATCGGTTTCAGCATTCGTGCCGGAGCACGTTTACGTCATTATGGTGTAGCGGTTTCAGGATAAACGTGAAGAGCGGCGCTCTCTCGCTGAACGCAGTGGAGTCCATTACTCTGGTTACTTTTTTGATAGTAATTATGAGTCGTTTGGTCCGCGGTGGTCCCCAGCCCTCTCACAGCCTGTTGCTAAACAGGTCTACATTTACGGCATTTATCAGACGCTTTTATCCAAAGCGACTTCCATTCCCTATCTGCAGGGGGCAGTGGTGGTGCTGAAGGTAGGATTCGAACCCATGGCCTCTTAGTCAGGAGGCAAGTATCCTACCCACTGAGCTACCTCCACCTCTATCGCTTGTGTGGCATGAAAACTGGTTTTGGAGCGTCGCAAAAATGTGGCGTCACGCGTCCTGATCCGTGCTCCAGCACGGCTAGCTCTCACATTATATGCGAACCGCTCCAGAGTCCAACTGAACCGTGCTCTGGCTCACCTCTTCCAAGCGGGCCAGGGACGGCTAAACGAACCGCGTCCGGGCACGGTTCGGAGCACTCACACCAGTCAAACCAACCGCGCTTTGGTGGTCAAACGCACTCGGGCACGGTTCAAACTGCCTGTGTGAGTACACCCTAACATTAAAATGTGGTATGTGTAAAGGTTATGGCACATTATTTTATTTTACCAATACATTAAACTACAATAAACAGAAACTGTACACTATAATTGTCTGAAAATGCAAAATGTTCCGTCGTGTACTTATTTTCACAAATAAACAAATCATGTAAAATCAACACACAGTGCATTTCCTACATAAAAAAGATTTCAACATCAGTGATGAGTAATTGATCGGTGATGACACGGAATTACTGAACCTGAAAGCAGTGATAACATTTTTGTGTCAACGAGTGTCTGGCATAAAACTGAAGAATAAACTGCTCTGGACACTTTGCTCTATAGCAGCCTATCTCAGCGCATCACTTTTAAAATGCTATCTCCGGGTCCCAGACCGCAGCTCTGAGTCCAGCCCTGCTCTGAATACATGAATGCGTTTGGATATCAGGGCCGAGTGCTAGAATATGCATAGATAACTGCGTCTGTCCCGTGGCTGAAAACCTGACAGCTGATGCCTTCTGTGATCACAGCCCGTCACTCAACATTACCAGCAGAGCTGCATGCATTAAACCCTGCTATCAGCTGTGGGCCACCGTGAAGAAATGATCAAAAAAAAGATGCGGGATGCGTGTGTTATGCAGATACATGTAACCAGGCTGTAACCGATCACTTTAATTCAACATGATGACACATAATGAGCGGATGTGCTAAAACGCTGTCATTTGGATAAGGCTTTAGACACCTATTGTCACAGCCAGGATTGCAAAACCAGCTTGTTATGCAAATGCAGGCAGCCAAGTGGTCAGACTGCACTAAACATTTACAGCGTCAAACGTCAAATTAAAAGGAAAAAAAAAGTTTTATTAAGCTAAGTTTAGACCCAACTATCATAATGCTTCACAGTCAAATAAGCCCCGCTCGCATTTGCCATCAGTGCAGTTTGTCAAACATGGAAATGTTAATTGGATAGCAAAAGTGGGGAAGACCATATCCAATAGGATCCACCTACTATTGGCGAAAAGCAATATCCCAAATGAGATTTTAATTTGGATAATCTTTTGAACTTTAATAGAGCGGGAGCCAGTGGGCATATTGCGATTGCTACATCATTATTAAACAAAAGTGACACAAAACCATCAATTCTCAGCCCGTGACAGATAAACGTTTTCCCACCCGCACAAATAATATTAGTTCTGCCTACTGACACCAGCTCTTATCTCCATATTGGTTTATTGGGTTCACACTGCTGTCAGGTGCTGGGAGATTTGACAGAAATGTTTGCATATATGAATAGGTGCACAGGCGTGTGTATATATATGCGCACGCTGGTTCTGGGAAAGGAGCCTCGGGCGTAGGGGAGGGAGACGAGCCCCTATCAGCAATTTAATGAAATTCTCCCTGCTCATCAAAGACAGGCAGAGGCTGATTATACATGGAGAGGGACAGCGAGGCGGGATGAAAGTAGGCCTTCCAAAATATCATAATCCATACTCCTCATCATTATCATGCTAATGCCCAGCAATAGGACGGCCTCGCCAAACGCGGATCGTCAAATGTCACTGAGCTCGACCCTAATGTGGCTAAAGAGCAGCTAAGGAACAGCAGCATGTGAGAAACGTCCATCACCCATCTTCCCTCAGCTCCGTCTGCTGCAGTCTCTCCTTCGCTCATAAAGGAAAAGGTCCCCAAAAGATCCTTGGAACTGAAATACGTTTCTAGGAAAAAACCCTCAAGAACAAATGAATGGAGGCTCTTTGAATTTCTTTCTTAAAAATAAAAGTTGGCTTCTATGAGAGTTGCCTTAGAATAAGCTTCCCTAAAGAACTGAAAAGAGAATGAAGAACATATTAAAGGTCTAAAGGCCTTTACTTGTAAAGGTTGTTTTACTAATTTAACAGTTCATAGAAAAACCTTTACCTTGTGTGCAGGTTCGTTAAAGCTTGCTTTCTTTACATTCACACATTTCAGTCTAAGGAAAGGAAAAAAAAAAAAAAAAAAAAAAAGATTCTCTAAAGAGCCATTCAGGAAGTAGAGTCAACCAGAAATGGTTCTTCTATGACATAGAGCTAAGGAGAAACATTTGTAGAGGTAAAAATCATCAGATTATGTGGTGGATAATGTGCAGGATAATGGGTTCTGTCGTCAGTCTAGAAAAAGGTTCGTAAAAACGATTCTGCAAAGAACCATTCATTTAAAGGAACTAGAATGAACCAGAAATGGTTGGTTTATGGCATAGCATGAAGGACTGGTTTAGAAATCTTTATTTATCCCAGAGGAAACTGCTTAAAGATATAACATCATATTGTTCTAATAAGCTTTACATTACATGGGGGATACTGTGCAGGATAAGGGACTCACTGCAAAACTCTTCAGGAGAGCTTGAGGAACATGACAGAGTTGAAGGTGCTGTCATGGCCTTAGATCTCGAATTGAGCATCCGTGGGACGTGATGGAAAAAGTCGTCGGCTCTATGAAGGCCCCACCACAACTTACAGGATTTAAAGGATCTAGTACAGAATCACAGCACCTTTAGAGATCTTGTGGAGTCCAGACCTCAACGAGTCAGAGTTATTTTGGCAGGACCATCATGACCTACACAAAATGAATCAGGGCGGCCTGGTGCTTAAGGAGATAACCCTGCAGTCGGAAGGTCGTGGGTTCGAAACCCAAGATTGCTAGTGACACCACTGAGGTACCTGGGGGTACCTTGAGCAATGTACTGTCCCCACATACTGCTCCCCGGCGCCCCTCGTTGGTGGCAGTCCCCTGCTTCACTTGCTGAATGGGTTAAACGCAGAGAAAGAAGTTGGTGTGGTGTGTTGTGTTGACGCGTGACTATAAGAGGCCACTATAATATTATGGCTGACTGATTTGAAGTGAAACCACACCCTTAAAATTAAAAGGTTCCGAAATGGTTCTTGGAAGAAATTTTAATTGGCATAGAACAGATTTAAAAGGTTCTTTAAATCTGACTAATCAAAAGGGCAGCCTGTAGGTTAAATAACCACACAGAACCCACTATATCTGTTGGCCAAATTAAGTCAAATGCACATTATTTGTGTTTTAATGATGCAGACTGGCATTTTAAATTCTTACATTAAAATTCTGCATGTTTTAAACAACGTGAAATCACAACATGTTTCATTAGATGAAAGAGGCAACTGGTTATTTAGCACAGCGAGTCGTGCATAATCACCAAACATCTTGGAACAGGTGTAGCATTCAAAAATTCAAATATAGTGCGGGTGCTCGCAGTAATTACAGGTTTGTGCCCCTAAAACGTTCATCAAGGAACCAAAAGCTGAACATAAATGCGATATCAGAAACTAAGTTCATGAAAAACTTGGGATTAACACATATATAATCTTTATTAATAAACAAAAGCCCACATGTTGGTTTACTATGCAACAGTAGGCCTGTTCAAAACACCACACACACACACACACACACACACACATTCTTAATTAAAAGCAATGCTTTGAACTGACTTTATTCAAATGTGCTCCCCATTTTCACATAGATAAAACTGACAAGTAAAATATTTTATTCATGTGAAAATACACATTAAATGCATCACATTTTGAGAGTATCTGAGACTCGAAATGTCATTCCAGCATCAAAGTGCCTGAAATGAGGCGGATTCATCAATATGATTGATTACTTTGTGTAAGCAGCATAGACTTTTATCCGGGAGTGTAAACATCAGAGTCTGGAGTGCGTCTGCCATTCAGATGAGGCTAACAGTGCGTAAAAGGAGACTCGCCGCTTATCAGCAAGTCAATGATCTTCCACAGATGATCATGGCCTAATTTCCTCATTCATTATTACCATAAGCCACCCTTCACTGCAGCCTAAAGATGGACAAACCACACAGCCATGTAGAGCTGAGCCCGGAGATCAAGGACACCGGGGTTAATTCAGCAAGGCAAGCTGCTTAGCAGCTCCGCCGCTCCAGCGCAGATGTGTGCCGAAGCCCTGCGTTTCCGTGAACAGTTTCAGATGATGTCATTATCTATTAACAGCCTTGACACAGGTGGCATAATGCTCCACTTCCAAGAAACCAAGAATCCAGCCCTCCGTCTATTTTTGCTACAGCAATGATGTAATGCTTTTCCTTCCAGTCAGTCAGTAAGTGGGCAGGCTGTGGCTGGTTCTTAAATGTGCTAGCGCCACCTTATGGCAGTGTGAGGAAGTGTGGATTTCAAATACACAATAACAAAAGGGTACATTATTTACATGAATATTGAAAAGAGGGGGGGGGGGGGTGTATGAAAACAAGCAAAAAAAATGTGGGAAGCAATATAGAAACCAAAAATAAGAATTAATTAAAGAAAACAATCAAAAAGAAGGTGGATAAGCAGAAATAAGAGTAATATAAAGAAATGGTAACAGAATTTGGTTCCATACTTGAAGAGAGAGAGAAACAAATGTATGCTTGTAACAAGCAAAACAAAAAATTATGGGGAGCCATATAGAAACCAAAAATAAGAATAATGTAAAGAAAGCAATCAAAGGGAAGGTGGGGAAGTGGAAATGGTCACGACAAAATTTGGTCCCATACTTGAATACGCTCACAGTGCTAATTCCAAAATTCCGTCTCACAGAAAATGTCACCTTATTTACTGATCCATTCATTAATTTATTAATTTTAATTTAGTCCTAATGATAAGTAAGGTGAAAGCTTGCCACATTAATCCCCTCAGCCCTGGGGTTATTATTCAGGCTTACTATGCAGTTATTAATCTTCACACTTATTATTCATTAACTAATGGTAATTAGTTCGTGTCTGTGGGTGTTTTTCACTTCTCAGTTGAAAACAAGACCTAAACCAGAACCGATGGAACTCAATTCTAGTTGTGCTACGCTTTCCGCCTGCTTCCGCCTGAAACGGTCTCCACTCTTAAACCTCTTCCCTGATATTAAATGGACTAGCAAAGAAGCCCAGCTCCAGTTTCCTGGCACCAAAGGTTCTGGCACTATGTTCAGTGTGAAACACTTATACAGACTACTGTGTAAGTTATGAGAGTGAAGAGCTGTAGTGAGGACTCACATACTGTCCCTTGAACAGAAAAAAAAATGTATGTAATCTGGCTACTTTCTTATTTGACTTTTCCGAGCCTTCAAACGAGTTCACAGCAGAGGCATCTGTTAAGACACTTGAGGCTTTTGAATGGGGAGGTGGGGTGTTGATTTGGGGGGGTGTTGGGGGGTGGGGGCATCGTTGCTCTTGCAACAGAGTCAGTGTCTCCTACTCCTCTTGTTTTTATTTTTTTAATGTATTATTTCTGACATTCACAAACCATTCACAGGCTGTGGCCCAGAACACTCAGACCAATTTTTCAAGACTATTCAAGAGATAGAATTCTATTCTGTTACTTACCATTACACATTCCAGAGACTCTTTCAGGTTACTTTAATTCAAAACTCGAGAAACCTGAGCAGCTGGGAGGTCTATTACAGTAACAGCACATTATACGACTGATACATGGGGCGAAAAAAGCCCTCCAGAGCCAATTAATTTATGAGGCACGAATGAGTGAGCAGTTGGCTGGATTTTCACCTCAAACAGGCAACAGTGCTATAAAAGAGGAACGTCGTTTCTTTCATTCTCTTTGTGAAAATACGTCTTGTTTGTGTTTTGCATGTCTTCCATCGAATGCATGTTAAAAAATCAAAATCAAATACATGTAAGAAATAAACGTTTACCATTTCCCCCCCCATGCTGAACAGTGATAAAAACCAAACCATGGCTCAGGGGCTGAGGATCTCCAGTTAAAATGCAATCTTTGTTCCCCACAGTGTGGGCTTTAAGGGGTTAAGACTTTTTCCCAAAGGCAATGACCTTCAAGGACACCTTGCTAGCTAGACTTACCTCATCTCACATACACACATACAAACACACACACACACACGCGCGCACACAACAGTCTGCAGTGACGATGCATTCAAATGCAGTTCTGTCTAAATAATGACAGATAATGTTAAACATTAACATGATATTCATTGCAGTGTGTGTGTGTGTGAGAGAGAGATTTTATGGACAAATAGCAGATTTTTGTGGTATTAGTAGGTTTTGCAGTGTCCTTTGTTAAAACGACTTTTGTATTTTTGTATTGTTCATGCATAACTCTGCATAATCTATGTATGTATGCACATTCCTGCAAATTCCTGCACTTAAAGAAAGTAATTCTGACTCTAAAACCAATACAGTAACAAATTCTAAACCTAAACTAAACGTCATCATCATCATTGGTCAGGTTTTCACCTTGAACAACAGAACCTGTAAAAACAATGACACCAAAGAGAGACAGAGCTGCAAACAAAGCTCATAACTGCCCCCAGCTAACAGTCTAAACAGCAGGCGAACGCCACAACTGTATTAACCGTTAATGAATGAACAATTTCCGTCTTATCAGATTAATTAAGAACATCAGTCCAATAAAACACCATCAGTTTCACCACTACTTACAGTAATGAAGCAAAATTGTTTACCACACTCTCCTCCAAGAGCGTGACTCTCTCATATCATGGAGTGGATCCCCCTCTAGTGGCGGAGAACAGCATTGCATTCATGAAGACTTTGCTTTACAGGAGCTTAATGGGACAGTTTAGTGAAACGCCAAAAGTTCTTCTTATCCCCAAATGCAGATTTTAAGCTCGGGGGTCTGAAGTTTGCTTCTCGAGTCAAATGTAACAGGAGTCTTTGGGTCACATAGACTTCCATTACTGCCCATCAGTTACATTAGCCTCATAGCTTTATCCTACATCTAGAGTAATACACCGGAGACACCAAACCTGAATTGGCTGATCAGCTACTTTTGGGCTATATGTAGAATTGTACAAATTAAATTCTGTGGTGATCACTCCTTTTGCTTTTGGACTTGAATGCCGTAGCCAGTTTAAATCATTTTCCATTAAATTACTGAATAATAGTAATAATGTAGGTCCATAATCATGTAATAATAACATAATAACCTTAGAGTTGAAGTCACCCTGAAATAAAAACTTTGTTAGTTATCAGATCACACTTGATTTAAAAGACAAAATTCTTGTTTGACCTCAAAGTTACTTTACTTTTTCCTGCCTATGAAACATTATTGATTTTTTGTGG
Organism: Hemigrammopetersius urotaenia; assembly: GCA_037974485.1. Lineage (NCBI taxonomy): Eukaryota > Metazoa > Chordata > Actinopteri > Characiformes > Alestidae > Hemigrammopetersius > Hemigrammopetersius urotaenia. The sequence goes on along the minus strand of JBBPDC010184479.1, from coordinate 4,674 downwards.
TTACCATGCACCAGTGGGCGGGGAAAAATGATATTAACCAATAATATGTTTATTAAACAGTTGCTCTTGTGGTATTTGTTTTTGCTCTTTGTGGGTCTGTTTTTGTTGTTTGTGTTGCTTCATGACACTGGAGGCATGTTTTATTACACTGTATACTGAAATGACAAAACACCTACTTGACATGACTTTCACCTTCTCCTCCTGAAAAACCCACCTATCATCAAGCAAAAGAACGCTCCGCAGGGTCCAAGACCATCCCAGATATTGTGCGTCTCAGAAATACACCACAGTGTGCGTCATGATCGCCGATTCACACTGATGTCATTGAGAGATCGGTGTTCAATATTTTCATGAATGAAAACGCAGCTTATAACTGTTCCTGCCTGAAGGGATTTACACTTAGTGACCAGTTTATTACTAACACACACCTTGTACTTCCACTCACTGACAACTTTGTAAGCTGTCATACAGGTCCACTCTGTAGGCACAATTACACACTGTAGGCCATCTCCTACTGCGCCATTTAACACCACAATCGCATTTCAGACCACAGGACCTCGACAGGCCAGGTATTATATGAGTGGTGGGACATTCTCAGCACAGCAGTGAAACTAACATGGTACTGAGTGTGTGGAACTTGTAGCAGTGTTTCAGCCACAGTGTGCACTACTGTACTACATCAGTGTCATTTCTAGGTTGAGAATGGCCCACCGCCCCAAAATATCCTATCAAGAGCAGGTCTGTGTTCAGAAACTGATTAAGGACTAGACTCAAACTGAGACTAGACTGTGCAGTGAGGTTCTAATAAACCAGCAGGTGAGTTCCTACAGAGCTGCATGTGTGTTATGGCCACTAAGAAACACTTTGTGAGAAAATTCAGGGGAGCTGTTTTGGGAGAGTGATCAAGACGGCCTTTCAAAATAAGAAAACACTGGTTAGTTACACAGTGGATTATTAAACACTGAGTGGTTGCAACTTAAGTGTAGGCCACAAAGCATCTAAATTATTATAAACAATAAAGAACGCAAGAACAGACTTTGTGTCACTATATTTCTGTATTAAAATCAAATTACAAAGCTTGGGATAAATAGAACATCGGCCAAAAAAATCAACACGTCAATTAAAATTCAAGCAAACGTCTGTGAGTACAGAGTTAATTGTTGAGTAAAACGTTAAAAACAACAAAAAAAAAAATAACAGAAGAAAATGGAAAGAGCCACAAAATTAAAATTCAGTTTTCACAGCCATCATTCCATGCACACGCACCCACACGCAAACGCACACACCTTCAGAGTCTTAGTCATGCTTCTTGCTGTGTGTGTTGGCTGTGTTTTGGTCCTGAGAGATGAGATCAGGATAGAAGCTGTCGGTTATGGTTTCAGGGGGTCCAGAACAGATGTGTGTCTCCGGACCATGGACACAGCGGTACTGGTCCACGAAGTTCGGGAAGTTCTCCATAAACCTGCGAAAATCATCTGACACACAACACACCCTTTTCACAGAGGCCCACTGTTAAGCACAACATCAGTCAGAGGCAGCATTCTTTAAATAACACAATCTGGAAATTAACCTAAACGCAGAGGTCAACAAAACCTCACGTCTAAAACAATGACTTTATAGGGGAAGACAAAGCAAAGCAAATTAAACAAAAGACAATGACTTTGGAATATACTCTTTTAGAATAAGAGCCACAGAACAGAGCGACTCGGTTCCCTAAAGAACCGTCCATAAGTGAGGTGCGACAGTGATGAAACTTTTACAGGTATAAAGAATTTTCATGTGATGTGAAGTTTTTAATTTGAGGGTCCTTTAAGTGGAGGTTCTTTTAACTTCAAGAGGGTTCCTGAATCTCAAAGATCTCATCTAGAGGCTCTTTTAGGAACCATCACATCACACAAATAACCCTTCCTGGGACCGCTACTGTTATAAATGTACATTAAATGTAATGAGATGTTTGTCAAAGTGCTTTTGGACCACTTGCATCGATCCATTACTGAGTGCTTGAAAAAGGAGAGAAGTAGACGACAGCTGGTCTTTTCTAATGTGTTTGAGGTTTTGGTAGAACAGCAACAATATGCTGTAGCATTTCAGGGGAACTTACAGCGATTCAGAGAAACACACACACAGGCCACACACTTACCAAACGTGATTTTTCCTGTGTCTCCAGCATCAATGGCTCTGAACACATCACACACAGTGAGATCTGCCACGCCGAGAGCTGTTCTCAGAATGACGGCCAATTCATCTTCTACTATAGCGCCGTCTTCTTCAGCCTCAAACATCTGGACAGAACAGAACACATAAACACACACCACCTGGCACACAGGCCCAGGGACTGATGATCTGTTCTCTGCAGCAGCCTAGAGGTAAAACACTTGTCTGTGATCTCAATGACCACAAAAACGGCAGGTCGACCCCCCCGCCCCCTAAAACTTTCTATCATTGTGTCCTTGAACAAGACACCCAACCCTCAGTGTCTCCAGGGGGACGGTCCCTGTAACTAATGTGGATAAGAGCATCAGCCAAATGCCCCTTTACCTTTACATGCAGGGCGATGTAAGGCAACAGGGTCCCTAAAGACTAACATACATAGTAATACAAACACATACAAATATACATCATAATATAGGCTATTGCTGCTCATCTGCAGACCTTATTCTGTTAACCGATGGAAAGTTGTGCAAACAACTATAAATGAAAATGTTTATGTTTTTCTTTCCTCTTCATCCCAAAAACTTTTTGAATCTGAGGTCCAAGCAGATGCTCTGTGTAGGACTGGCCTCTTGTCCACTTACTGCTGGATTCATTTTTGTGATCAAAGTGCATTCTTCCTCTGCGGCTGGAAATGATCCAAGTCGGCTTGAAGTGGTGACAGGCAGAATGGGCTGCTCTTCCTCACGCGTGAAGGTGAGGACAGCTTTCACTGGTTAAAGTAACCTGACCATATTGAATCGCTAGTGATGTGGTTTTCACCGAGTGTTTGCAGGTCCCTTCAGCCGTTCCTTAGTTTTTTGTCCAAGTGAAGCACTTGCTGCAGTTTACTGTTTAAAAAATTGCCCCTGACTCCTGCGTGTGGCACTAAAAGAGCAGGTTTTTCTCTTATTTATTCCACTTTACATCTCATTCCATTGCCATAATATTTACTTCAGAGGAGGATTTTTGTCCTATATGTTGCACTAATCATGTCCTTTTCACCATATACTGCCTCAACATTTACTCCTGAGTGTGTTTCATTTGACAGTCTGTGTTGTCATTACATCAGTTTCAGTTATGCATGATGTCCAGCCATCTGTTATAACTGATTTAATTGAATGTTATCTTGCATTTCTCTGTACAGTAAGCCCCCGTTATTCGTGGGGGTTACGTTACACGAGCACCCGCGTATAATGAAAAAACCGTGTTGTGTTTTGGTAAAAAAAAATGTGTAAACCCTACATATGCCCCCAGATGTGCTCCCAGAACACTTTACTTTCTTTAAGGGTAATGTATTAAACTGTTTAAAATGAAATTAAAGATAAACCCGAGGTTTAAATACGGAAAAGTCATGAATCAGAGAGACAGAGAGACAGAGACAGAGACAGAGAGAGAGGGAGAGACGTGGCTCTGGAAAAGTCACGAACGAGAGAGACAGAGAGAGACTCGCGCGCTCCAGAGAAGGCACAAACAAGAGAGAGAGAGACAGAGTGCGCGGGCGAGAGAGACAGAGAGAGAGCACGGGCGAGAGAGAGAGATGCGCTCTCCGGAAAAGTCAGGAACGAGAGATACAGAGAGAAAGAGAGAGAGAGAGAGAGAGAGAGAGAGAGAGAAACAGAGAGAGCAAGAGAGAGGGAGTAAGAGAGAGAGATAGAGAGAGAGAGACAGAGAGAGACAGAGAGAGAGTAAGAGAGAGCGAGAGAGCCCTATGGCCATGCACGGGAGCCAGAAGAACTAAAATGAGAACTAAAAAAAAAAAGCAAAAAAAAAGAAAGAAAGAAAAGCGGAGAATATTTGCAGGTTCCGCGTTTCGTGCTAAAAAAAAAAAAACGCGTGTGACTGGATCCGCGAGTCCTGATCCGTGTAAAACTGGGGGTTTACTGTATACCCAAAGTATGCAGGTCTCACTGAGGAGTTCACAGAAGCCTTCATTGTTCAATATGCTATTGTTACTAACATGGCAAAAATACGCAGGAAATGGTTAACGATTCAAATTTAACACAACTTAAACACAATGTTGCCTTTTCATGTGAGCTGACAGGTTTATGGTAGTAACTGAGTATCCTAATTCATTCTTACAACTGCCTGGCTGTTATTTTTCTAAACCAAAATGTTTCCACCCTGTTAAAACTTCACATGAACAGTAGCAGTGCAGGAAATCACACAGATAACTACAGAAACCTGTATGGAAATAAAGGAAATAAACCTGTATGCACAGAGTATTATGCGTCACACAAAAGAAATGCCACGGCTGTGGCCAGATGCCACCTAATCATGTGTATTTACTATAGTTTTTCAGGAAACTCCCCCCACTTGTATAAACGACGGCCCAGTGGAGACAGTGAGCCAAATTCCCCCTTTACCTTTACATGCAGGTTGATGTAAGGCAACATTGTCCCCAAAGATTAAAACACACACACACACACACACACACACACACACACACACACACACACACACACACACACACACACACACACA